>CAUYON010107922.1:0-38910 GCA_963573935.1 Arctocebus calabarensis
TATCTGTACCAGATTGTTTATTGCAGCCCAATTCATAATTGCTAAGTCATGGAAGAAGCCCAAGAGCCCATCGATACACGAATGGATTAATAAACTGTGGTACATGTATACCATGGAATACTATGCAGCCTTAAAGAAAGAGGGTGACTTTTCCTCTTTCATATTTACATGGATGGAGCTGGAACTTGTTCTCCTTAGCAAAGTATCTCTAGAATGGAAGAAAAAGTATCCAATGTATACACCCCTAATATGAGACAAATTCTTTGTCGTTCAAGTGAAGGCTACAACCCATTTATTGCACAGGAAGATGGGGAAAGGGGAGAGGGAGGGAAAGGGAGGGAGAGGGTGGGGGGATATGGGACAAAGGGTGAGATCACATGGGTGGTACATATTCGAAGGGTCAGGAGAAAACTTCTAAATAAGGACCAAAAATGTTTTCATATAGTACACGAGAAAATATCATGAACAGTATGTCAATCAGGTTAATAACATACCTCAGATTGCATGTGAAGCCCCCACACTGTACCCCATGGTTGAACTAATGTACACAGCTATGATTCAATAAAAAAAAAAGAAAAGAAATACTCATAAATCAGTAACTTTCATATATACTAATAGCAGTCAAGATGAAAAAATAGTCAAGGACTCTATTTCTCTTACAGTAGTGCCAAGAAGATGAAATATTTGGAAATTTACCTAAAAAACAGATGGAAACGATCTCTATAAAGAGAATTATGAAACTCTGAGAAAAGAAATAGCTGAAGATGTTAACACATGGAAAAACATACCATGCTCATGGCTGGGAAGAATCAACATTGTTAAAATGTCCATATTACCCAGAGCGATTTACAAATTTAATGCAATCCCTATGAAAGCACCACTGTCATATTTTAAAGATGTAGATAAAATAGTACTTCATTTTATATGGAACCAGAGAAACGTTCGAATAGCCAAGACATTATTCAGAAATAAAAACAAAACAGAAAGCATCATGCTACCTGGCCACTCTCTTTTAAAGGGTGCTGGTCTGTCAACATTCACATCACCCTTTGCTTTTCGCATTGTCAGAGGTATCTTAGGGAAAACTGGCTGAGGAGTAAGATGACTTGCGCAGAAAGCATGTGGGCCAGTACAGGACTTGGCAAGAATAAGAGCGCTCACTGGGTGCTGCAACTTCAGGGGCTGAATTTATTTTACTCTCCTAAGAAATGCAATAATTTCCTCTGAATATACTGCCTCGAGGATAATATTCCTCATAAGATGTGAGGTGCATTTTGACCATGACAGCCATAGTGTTCCCTTAGCCTGACTAAACTTTAGCCAAGCTTCTTCCTGACCTCACTTTTGGACCTCTGACCTCACTTTTCTCTTAGAGTATTATACTTTTAAAAAGCTGCAATTGTAAATTCTTTCTCTACGCTTTTGAGATATAAATCTTCTCCACCCAGGATATGTCTTGTCCAAGCACTTGAGATCTATCTCTTTGAAATAGTAATCAGGACCATGAAGCATCCTTACCTCCCAATCTCCGTGGGAGGAGAGGACTCTGATTTCTATAAGTGCCAGTTAGCAAACAGGTGGGCTGATCTCATCCACCAACCTCTCCCTGGGGGCTCCTAGTGTTTTCTCTTAGCTCACCTCAGGGTTTAAAAATTCCCCCTGCCTTTTTTTCCCCAATGAAGTTGAGTTTAAACTCTCTCCTCTACTGCAGTTGTCTTGAATAAATTCTTCCTTGCCACTTTTTTTGGTGCAATTTTTCTTTTACAGTTTTTTGGATTAAAAAGAAAAGGTGAAGATCCACTGACGGAATTTACTGGCTGTCATTAAAGCGGGCACAGTACCCATCACACTTAATCAGACAGGTCTCACAATGCCCACAGCCTTCTGAGACAGAAGTTTTATAACTAATGAATGAGCGAGAATGATGTGTGGATTGTTCTGTTCTAATCCACACTGAAGAGGGTGGTGAAAAGCTCCAGGCTGAAGACCCAGCAGCGTGAGTTCAGCAATACAGAATTAATGCTGCTAAACGTCCTCAGTCAGGACTCGACTAGTCTAATATGATGTGACTCAGAGGATCTGAGCTAGAATTAAAGACACAAAATTTGGGATATCTTTGCCAAGTTAAGAACTGAGTGAGTTCTGAAAGTCAGATAACTGATTTAACCAGTTTGTTTTTATCATAATGCTCAGATCCAGCTTCTTGATAAAATAACAAGTTTTGTCTTGCTAAAATAACAAAGGTCATAACACTTCTTTCCCTAAGACCCTTTCTTGATTTCCTTTTGACTTAAATATCTCATTCAGGCTTCTTGAAATGGCTCACAATCTTAGCTCTCTGTCTTTTTCTGTTTTTTTTTTTCTTTTTTTTTCCTCTCTCTCTTTTGAGACAGAGTGTCACTCTGTCCCCCTGGGTAGAGTGCCATGGCATTATAGCCCTCAGCAACCTTAAATTCCTGGGTTCAAGCCTCCTGAGTGGCTAGGACTACGGGCACCTGCCACTATACCTGCCAAGACGGGGTTTCACTGTTGCTCAGGTTGGTCTTGAACGCCTGAGCTCAAGCAACTCACCTGCCTCAGCCTCCCAGAGTGCTGGGATTACAGGTGTGAGCCACTGTGCCCGGCCTTTCCATGTTCTTTTCTTACTCCCCCCAAGTCATACCTTTTGATCCTGCCTTAAATCCTTTGGGGAGGCCTTGCACTCTGTTCCCATGACCTCATTTGCTATTAGCTTTATCTTAAAGGTGTTTCTACCATTCTATCAAACCTAGCTGATCCTTTTGGAAGCTTCCACCAATCTCACAGAACAGGGTTAAGATTTCCTTCTTCATGCCCTTACCCTGCCTATTCATATTCTCATTAAACCAGACTCATGAGCTGTATCCCATTTGCATTTTTATTTGTCTGTAACCTCCATCAATGCAAGGACCCTGCCTTGTCAATTCTGTGTATCCCCAGCAGAGTTTCTAGACCCCTGAGAAGTGCTAGAAGATAATTTACCTGTGAGTACTATCAAGAATTCAGGCTGAGTCTGTTCAGAGAAGAGAAAGATGGGCCTGCTTCTTTCTAGTTCAATCCTAGCAGCAGCCATAGCAGGGGCAACAATTTTCCCAGGACTTCTTGACTTCAGCCAGGTTTCAGTAACCCTTCTCTTACTCCAAAATATTAGAAAAGTTCTAGCTTTAAATTTTTCTAAACCCAGAAAGGGAAAAAATTATTGGCCTTGCAACCCTGTAGCTCCTAGAAAATGAGCTTAGCAGGTAAGGTTCAGGAGAGAGTATAGTGTGATGTTTTGCTGGTAAAGAAACCCATTTACCAGCATAGGGAGATCCCTCTTGGGTCTTGATTGTTTATTTGGCTGGTCTCTGAGCCAATCCTGACCACACATGGGCTCTGCCTCCAGGTCTGAATTCTTATGCTGCCTGAAGCATTCTCTCCTTTGTTCTTTGGGTTCCTTTCCTGTCATCATTGGCACACTCACTTCTATAACTCTTACCCTGTCTTCCATCTCTTTCCTCCCAAAGATTCTGGTGATCTTCAGTCATGACTTTGAAAAAGAGCTCTTCTGCATACCAAAAGGTGGCCACCCTGCTGAGAAAGAACCTGTCAATTTCAAGTGCCATTGCTGTGTTTTTTCTGCTATGTGCAGACCAGGTTGGACTACAGTCTTGCATGTCCAGTTGAAAACTTCCTGGGCAAGGTGAGCCAGAGAATTTTGAAGCTGAACTGGCACTTGCAGCGTGTCCACACCTTATAGCCCCTCCTCAGCTTGGTTTGCTTGGTGACTGGTGTCTTCAGTTTGATCACTGGGTCACTAAAAGAAATAATAAGTCAGCACTTTTATTTTAGAAAATAAGATTTCATGTGAAAGCTATTGTTGATTCAACCAAACCTCAATCTTTAGAAGACTTGAAAGCTAGGATAACAGAAGTGACTGCTGGTATTACTGAAAATCAGCTTGAAAATGTTTCCCAAGGACTATAGAATCGTATCACCCTTTGCATTGGTAATGATGGTGTTCATGTTGAAAATTAACAAGAACAATAAATATTTTTTATCCTTAAAAAATTTCACCAGTGAATACTGTTTTTTTTTAAATACGATTAATGGCCTGAGTTCCAAATATCATTTTGGATCAAAATCTATCTGCACTGATGAAAATGCACTCAAAGAATGAATACCTGTGCACTTCTGAATTAGAGGCAGGCGGTAATTCCTGGAACAGTGCCTGACGCTCAAGTGGAGAAAGGATTCAGTCCTCGGCATGATGGGAAAGGGCCCTTGTGATGTGGTGCTTGCCCCCTTCCCAGCCTCATGGACAAAGGCTTCCCTCCTTTGCCCACCTTTTTATGCTAAGTCTCAGTTCTACATCTCTCCCTGGGAGTTCATCCCATATATGCTTCCATAGCACCCTGTGTCACATCCTGGTACTAAAACCAAATGCCATACTGTCATTTCGTATTCACTCCCTTGTCTTGTCTAGGACTGTGAGCTTTCTTGAGCACAGGAGCTGTATCCTATTATCACTGAATCCTCCGAAACGAGCCCAGTTCCTGCTTCAAGCTTAACACTGGCTGAACCCATTTTTAAAAGATTCATGAATGGAAACGTATTACTATTTTTCTTCAATGACATATTTTTATGTATTAAGGCTTTAATAATAAGAGATTTACTTATTAAATATTTACAAATTAACATTTTTATCATAATTTTTTGGGGGGGAATTGTGAAAACATTTGTAAAACAGAGAAAAGGAAAACAAATCACCCAGATTCTCGTTTTTCTTCTCCTTTTAGGAGTATTTTTAAATACTTTCTCAGACAAACTTTAGGATAATTGTGTCAACTTTGCTTTCCAAAATTCTTACTAGAACTGGAAATGCATAAAATTTGTAATAGAGTTGCTAAGGACTGTCACGTTTATAGTTTCCGGTCTTTCCATTAGACACATGATTGTGCCTGTGAGTTTTGAAAATCTTATTCTTCTAGAACAGTGATTTTTAAACCAGTGTGATGTGAGAGGATCTTAGGTGTGTTGTGAAAAATTTTAAAGATCATTAATAAAATTAATTTTTAAAATTGAATTTCCAAAGAAAGTCCAAAGCACAGTAAATATATCTATATATAAAACATTTGAGGCCATGGTATTTTTAATCAGAACTCAAAACTTTGAAAACAGCATACCTTGGAATAATCTTCATGAACATTTTGTCATCAACATTTATATATATATATATATATATATTTATTTATTTATTTATTTTTTTGAGACAGAGTCTCACTTTATTGCCCTAGGTAGAGTGCTGTGGCATCACAGCTCATTGCAACCCCCAGCTGCTGGGCTTAGGCGATTCTTTTGCCTCAGCCTCCTGAGTGGCTGGGACTACAGGTGCCCACCACAATGCCCGGCGATGTTTTTGTTGCAGTTTGGCTGGGTTGGGTTCAAACCAGCCACCCTCGGTATATGGGGCCGGCATCCTACTCACTGAGCCACGGGCGCCATCCTATTCTTTTTTTTATTTTTTAACTCTTTTTTTTTGGATCAACATAATTTAAGTGGGCTGTGGAAGTTTATAGGTTCAAGTGTGCTGTGAGATAAAAGAGGTTGAAAAGCACTGTTTTAGAATGTTTGAAAGTTTTCTTCATGAGGTACTCTGTTTTCCAAGTTTTCAGTTCTGATTAAAAACACCATGGCCTCAAATGTTCAGAGTTTCCGTTGACCCAGCTACTGAGGTGCAAGGTCTTCTTCCTTCCTCCTGACCCCAGCTCCCGTCTGCTTGTGGAAGGGCCAGGACACCAGAGGTGTGCGGAACACGCAGGATTCCACAGCTTCTGTAGCTCAGTCCTTCATGGACAGTCTCTTTAATATCCATTCGAGAGATTTATTTCCCCTTCCTCTGGTTGTTGTCCTTGCTAGGAAGGAAGAAATCTCTAGTGGGAGACTCTTATGGGATAAGAAATCACTAGTCCCACTCCTCTCCTATTTACAGGGCTAGGAAACAGTAGGGAATAAAGTGAGCAGAAAATTGGCATCCCAACTTTGATAGTCTGCTCTTGTGCTCTTTCTCCTGAAGCTTTCTACTGTGTATAAATGTGATTTTTTTTCTGTGTTCTTTCTGATGTTTTCTTTTTTTTAATTTCAGATTAATGTATGGGTACAAATAAAAAGGTTACATTGCTTGCATTTGTTAGGTAAAAGTCCACCCGGGAGGTGTGCCGTACATCCCTACATTGCACCTGTTAGGTGATATTTTTTTCTTTTTAAAGAAAAGATTATCCAGATGAGGTGGCTCAAGTCTGTAATCCTAGCACTCTGAGAGGCTGAGGCGGGTGGATTGCTTGAGCTCACGAGTTTGAGACCACCCTGAGCAAAAGCAGGATCCTGTCTCTATTAAAAATAGAAAAACTGAGGGAAGAGAATCACTTGAGCCCAAGAGTTGAAGGTTGGTGTGAGCTGCGATGCCACCACACTCTACCCAGGGTGACAGCTTCAGACTCTGTCTCAAAAAAAAAAAAAAAAATAGAGAGAGAGAAAGGATTCACTCTGCTCAACAGATTGAATTCTGTAGACTCTCTGTAGAAAGGTAGAGTTGCATTGACATCAAATCATACTTTCTTCAAAGATCTTAACAGGTTATGGGATGACCCCTTTCTATTCTAAGGAAGTTATCGAATACATCCTCAATCGCCATTCTGCAGAATCATGAGCAAATAAACCGTAGTTGTAATTTTAAGTCACTGAATTTTGAGGTAGTTTCTTACACATTGGCAGCTAACTGGTGCAACTTTCTTACTTCCAGTCTCCTTGCTTGTCTATGAGAAGAGTAAGAAGACAATACTTGGAAAGTAGAAGTCATTGAATAAATGCTTGTTGAGTAAATAATTGAATGAGTGTACAAATTGAGTGAATGAAACAGTATAGTCATTTTTTTCTTAATTAAATTATAAGCAAAAAAAAAAAAAGTTGTTACCTTTACTGTAGGTTTCCTTCTCCACTGCTGGATTGCTCAGCGCACACACTTCTAATTGCACCAATTACACTAAATTCCAGTTATTTGTGCATGTATTTGGTTAGATTCTGGACAATGTGAGGGCCAGACTTGTTTACTGGCTGTCTCTGCACTCACGGTGCTCATATATGTAGTGCTCCCAAAAGGTTGAGACTAAAATCTAAGGGATTTTAGAGGTCTGAAGTTTGGAACTTTGGAAACTGGAAATCTTTATAGGTTTTAGTGATTCTAATATTTCGGCTGAAAATGAAAGTAATTTGGAGTGTTTAAAAAATATCATTGCTAAATAACACTTCAGCAGTCAATTCAGAGTCCCTGGAGGGGGTGGGACGAGACAATGTCATTATGGAACAGGGATCAAGCAACTCTGAGCTTACACATTCTCTGAGTCTATTAGTGTTAGAGGCTAAGAAATGATCCTCTCCAACAAGAAGGACCCGTTAGGAAATGATTTGAAATCACTAAATATTCTAATTTTCCAAGTTAAAATATGAGTGATAATTGAAGTGCTAAATGTTATGATATTATGTGATATGAATGCATGAATCTACATAAATTGCATAGGGCAGTTAATAAAAAACATGTGTTGTAAAAAAAATGTGTTGTTTATTTATGCTTAGTATTTGACATAGAATTGTCTTTTATTGTTCCTGTAACTTTTTCATCAAAGCAATAAAATAGTCCCTAACTTTATTAAACAAATATTTATCTCATTTTTCTACTTTTTAATCAAGAGTTTTATGATATAGTAGTGTTCACTTTTTGGTGTTGATTTTGAACATTTTAAAATGACTCATTAAAAATTTTTTTGTTCAACAATAGCTCATTTAGAACAAATCACTCAAGATTGCCTCGCTCATGAATATTTACACTCCAAGGTCTCAATTTGACAATATTCAGCTCTGTACCTTTATTTCTTAAACAACCAACATGTATTTATAGATTGATTTTAATGCACTTCCCCCCCCACTTCAATTTATTATGATTAAAAGTTCACACCGTTGGTTACATTATATAATTTGAGAAATAACCAACAATGTCCCTAGTGATTAAATATTCAAGTTTGCAATTATTTTGTAACTTTTGTTCTGCTCTTCACTCACTCTAAAAATTATCATAAAATTGTGAAAGATGTCCTCAGTGTAGAATATGTCCATAAAATATTAAATATTCAATTTTCCTCTATCATGGCTTGAAAAATTCATAATTACATGATGATCCACATAATAACTCATTCTGAAAAGTCATATATGGCACTCCCTCTGTGACTGAGTTAATAATTTACTGCTGTGTGGGATTTTCACTCTGCACTGTTAGTCTTGGGAACATTTATTAAGCAAATGTTCATTTGCAAAGATCAGGATGTGAATGAAGAGGGTAAGAATTTAATGAGGAGTGACAGACAGGTGAACTGATTCCATATAGAACTTTCGTACAAGGGAAAGCAGAGAGCTTTATCTTTCGTTGCCTCGGTAGACACCTGAAATGAAATGTAGAAGACAGAGGGCAGGAGAAAAAAAATGACGCTCTCCTGCAGGGGCCAACAGAGGGATAAATCAAGGGACGTGAAGAATTCAATTCAGGTCATTGGAAAAGATGCCACCAAATGTGGCGGTTTGAGCTCCTGCAGCAGAGGGAATGCTGACTTTTTCTTTTAAAATCACCAAATGCTGCAAAGGGAATATTTCATGTCTTCTTTTTTTCCCTTTTGGTTTTCAAGTTTTCACTGACAATAGCTTGAGTGACCAAGAGTGTAATTGAGCGATGACCAGAAAAAGAAGTTTCCAAGGAGCTGATTATTTTAGGGCTTGCAATTGCTTTATGGCAACTTTTAGGAAATTCAACTTTTAGTCCTTAAAGGAAGGACTAAAATTGTATGCAACACCTAGGAATATATTTGAGAAATGAATAATATTTTTTTATTTGGGTCATCTCTGTGGAGGTAAAATGAATATGAATAAAGCACAAATAAGAGTTTGTGCTTAATTTACTGGATAATTACATTATGTGGGCAATAGTAACTTTATCTTTCCATGTTGGCTTGGGCAGATGTTGGAATATTTACGGAAGTGATGAGTCACCAGAAGTTATCAGATGTGACCAAAAAGGAAACTTTCCCAGTTACTTTGTTATTATATTTATTTTTGACTGACACGTGTTGAGGCTTGACAAAAGTGGTATGGAACCCATGCACAGGTAATGTCTATACTACCTTAAGCTCTTTTTAGAATCTGGTGAGGTTTCAATAGTTACATGAGTAAAACTGAAATAAATTTACAGTAAAAAAAAAAGAGGCCACACTACACACATATGATCTGAAATTTATTGAAGATTTATCTGTAGTCATCAATTCTACCTCCACTTTTTAATTTTATTTTTTTATTTATGAAACCCAGAACAGGTCATCAATGAGTATGTAAAGAGAGATTCAGATTTTTTGATTAGAAGTAAATTTGACTGGTTTTGTCCCCCTCTTCCCTTTAAAAGCAAAGGATAAATTTCATACCCTGGACAATGTTGAACTTCACCTGAGCCTTGTGTCCCTGAAAAACAGTCAAGGTTAAAATAGATATAGATATAAGTAGACCCTGGTTCAAGTCCTGGCTTTGACATTGGTTGGCTGTGTGACCTTAGACATGTCACAACTCTGATTTTGTAAACTCAACTGTGAAAGTGTGCATTGTGAACAAGAGAATCTTCAGTATTCTAACAGGTCTACAATCTCACAATTAGAGACTAATGCTGGGCTTTCCATATAGTTTGATGGACACAATACTGATTTTTTTTCTTTTCTTGTTCTATTTATTCTTTTAGAGACATATGTTGGTAGGTCTTCATGTTTAACTTGTTTTTTATTTTAAAAATCTACATTATTGAGGGATGACTGATATGAAAAGCTATACATACTTAACACATACAACATGAATTTGTAGGTAAGAATATATCTGTGAAACCATCCCTGCAATCTATGCCATAATGATCCATCACTTCCAAAAGTTTCCCTTCACTCTCTTCATTATTATCGATATTTGTATGTGTGATAAGAACAGTTAACATGCAACACAGTGCCTGTAGTTAATACAATGTAACATATACTTTAAAAGTTTACTAAGAGAGAAGATCTTACATTAAGTGATTTTATTAGGACTATTGTTTTGTTTTAATTATTTTCGTCCATATTAAGACGTAATGGATTCTTGAATTAGAGCATTTATGCTGAAGGCTGACAAGAAATATTTGTGCTACAATGTATCTTTGGATTTCTTCATTTTATTGCCTAGAAATATTTGCCATTTTTGACCAATGGTAAATACCAGAAATTTCCCTCTTGTGTATTTGTATAAAACTGGGGCTTCAAATTGATATAAAAGTTTGGGTGAGAGCACGTCTTCAATATTTTCCTCTTGATGAAGATGTTAATGGAAGCTTCCTTAACTAGCATTCAGTGAGAAATCAATGAAATACTTTTTGTCAGTGTATGAAAAAGCATAAGAAAAATTTGGTCTCTGTTTTTAACTCAGGCCCAGCTTTTGAAACCAGGTTGTTCCGAGTTTATAAATAGGAATAACAATTTTTGCTATAGTATATTTTACAGATATTTTGAATGGAACAGAGAACTTGCATTCCATTTTGAATGCCCCAGGGGAGTGAAATATATCAATTGCTCTATGCTTTGTATATTTACTTAAGGGAGGATATTTAATATTAATATTTAGTTAAAAGTCCAAATGGATCTAGTCTTTTCTCTTTAATCTCCTGGCTCTGTCTTTATTCTCTTTCTCAGTCTTCCCTTTCGAATAATATGGAGTCTAAATTCTAACTTGTCCTTGTGGAAACCTATACTGTACCAATCCTCAATTTGCTTATATTTGTTATAACAAAGTCACTATCCTAAGAAAGGCTCAATTTTTAAGAGTGACATAGATTGTAAAAGGATATATAACCAAATTCTTTGTATCATACTAAGTCAATTTCTTCATCAAAAATACTGGTTGCCAAGGTCTAAATAAGGTTACTTTCAAATGCCAGGCAAAAATACACTACCAAAGATTCACCCTACATAATTCCTTTGACTATAAATTTCAAGATGAAGTAAGGCAGATGTTTAATCATAGCCCTGAAAAACTTCAAACTGATTATTTCTCTGCTAAAAGAAAATTGTTAAAATAATAGTAACTATAACAGTGGATGTTAGAGAAACATTTTTCTTAATGTATCAAATTATTAATATGTGTTCTTGTGTGGTAATACAAAAAACATGAATGCATACATATAAAATATATCCCCCCCATATATATCATTAAAAGTTGCCAACAATACAAAGTATAAATTTTGCAACTGCCGTGGCAATATTTTGTAGGATATGTAAATCGGAGGCTCCACCGAGTTGCTCAAAAATTGTTTGGTTAAAGGGTAAATACACCTTGTACATCATAATGAAAGTCTTATAGGTAGGGGTGGAGATTAACACTTCAGGCTGTCTACAGAATATTAATAAAATTCAATATATTTTCTAAAAGGTATAATTTATATTTTGTGGAAATGAGACCCTTTTCTAATAAAATTCTTCTGTCCTTCATTCTGTTCATATAATTTTGCTATAAATCATCCTGTAGGAATTTTCCCCCCTAAATATTCATCTCAGGGAGAACCTATTTAAATAAGCCCTCTTAGCAAGATCTTTCAGAATTAAAATTACACCACGAGCAATACTTCATCTAATATATTTCCTTCTATAGAATTTTCTTATGCCTAAAATAATATTTTTGTTGAATTACATTATGTTAAAATTATTGATTGGTGGTGACTTTGATAGTCAAAGAGTGAAAAGATCAACAAATTATCCTTGGACTTTTTAATTGCAGGGTCTTTGAGACTGTGCCATTGTAACTCCATCTACATGGATAGTGAGAAAGACCTCAGGGCATTTTTCTCAGCTTCACTGCAAAGAAAGAATAAGAAAGAAGAGTAACTGCAGCTGGATGTGCCAGGTTTCCTTGATTTCTGGTAACCTACAACATTGTCTTTCCTGGACATTTGAAGCAAATTTTACTCTACTGTTTGATAACCATTAGAATAAATTATTTTATTTCATTCCTGGTATGAATATAAGAAGTAATTTGATTCCTAAAATGTGGGGTATGATATGGGGCATAGGTAGGTGCATCAGGCATTTATGAGCACAAGCGTACACACAGGTCCTATTTGAGGTCTCAGGTACTGGAGGGATCCCTGGAGGGTATTTCAGGAGAGTTCCTTGGGTCAAACTGATGCTGCAGAGCTCAGAGAAGGTTTTGATGGTGTAATTAACTCTTGCTTGGCAAATTAGCAGGTGACAAATGAATATTCAAATGCTCTCATTCATCTCTTTCTTATGTCTGTCCTGAGGGAGGTGGAGCCAACTTTATGATGTTTATTTTCCCTCTGGAGACTGAAGCAGGTTACATGGCTTCCCAAGTTACGCGGTTCATGGCTTGTTGTTTTCTGATGCAGGGGCAGGACTCTTTTACTGACTTTCACTTGACATATGGAAAGTTGACTTTCTATAAACTAACCTTCTCCTCTCAGGCTCTGAGAGAGCCCTCCCACCACCTCAGCTTTAAGCATGAAGCAGGAGATGAAATACGGCCTCGGGTTAAATGTATAGATGTCTTGTTTGTCGTGGGATATATGTGAGGAGCAGTGAAGTGCACGGGCCTCACAGTCCTTGGAAACATTAGGCACCAGAGAATCCCTTTGATGGGCCACGAGGCATCATAGACTGTGGCATAAATATGCTTGGGAACAGAAATCATTGCCCTAATAGTCTGTGACATCAAAAACCATTTAGTTTCCAAGAGAATGGAATAGATTAAATGGTAGCTGGAGTCTTGCAGCACAGTTCACAAATATTCATTAAGTATTAATGATTCTAATACTAATTCAAAGTATGTTTAGTGAATGCTTACCATGAGTTGAACATTGTTCTAGACATTATATATAGATAAACTCACTTAATCTTCATAACAATGCTATTATTATTACTACTATTATCAGTTACAGCTATTATTATCTCCTCTCCTTAACAGGTAAGGAAATTGAAGGGCAAAGGATGTGGTAGACCCAAGATTTGACTTGAGCCAGAACTCTGCTGCCCTGCCCTGTGTCTTTAAGGAGTTGTGCTAAGTGATGAATGGACAAAAATCAATAAGGTTTGTTTCCCAATAAATTCATTATCTATATGGGAGACAGACATACACAAAGTGCTGTTCCATGTGAGAGTTGCCACAGGAGAGGTGCAGGCAAGGTGCAAACAATTCACAAAACTGAGCCCACCATTCTTTCAGACTCTCAGCAAGGAAGGATGTGGTGAAGCTTTGGGGAGTCAGGAAGGATAAATGAGGACCTATGTATAACTTTACCTGTATATATTCAGGGGGTGCAAGTGATGATTTTTCAGCCTTTTAATTGCATGAGGAAACAGATATCAAGTACTCAGAGCATCACCTAAGAAGCACAGAGGCAAGAATGACCCAATGAGTTCAGAAACTCTCAGGTTTGGAAGTATTGGGACAGAGAATGCCAGAACATGATGGGCAGAAACTGAAGCTGAAGAGGTTAGCGGGGGCCAGCTCATGAAGAGCTTTGTAGACCATGCACAATACATTGGACTTCTTCATGGATACAATTGAACCACAAGAGTTTTAAGTAGAAAAGTTGCATGAGAGTAATGGTTTAGTAGAGGACTCCAGATTGGTGGGGATGAGGATTAGAGGTGGTGGTTGAGATAAGAGGCAATTAGGCCAGTTGTTGCAGCTTGTTATGAAAGATGGCGGGGGATCCAAACCAGGGCAGTGATGGTGAGAATCCAAGTGAGTGAAGCAATTTTGGGGGATCCAAACCAGGGCAGTGGTGGTGAGAATCCAAGTGAGTGAAGCTATTTTGGTCTTTTGTACTGGTTATTCCAAGTGTTGATCTTAATCAGTTAATATCAGTATATGTCTTTAATGTTTTGCCCAAATTTGCCAGGTTATTCATCTTGAAAGAGATTATGAATGCTACATAAGTTAGGAGAATTTCCACTCCAACTAGCAAAATCCCAAGTAGAAATAAATTAACCAAAAAGGCAAATTTATTATTTCACATGCTAAGTTCTGATTTAGGGCACCTCCAGGTTCACTTAATTTAAGAAGCTCAATGACATCATCTAGGAATCATCTTTCCCCATCTATCTGTTCCCCTATTCTCAGTGTCACTGTGCCCTGTGTCAGGTCCCTTCATAGTCCCAGGTTGACTGACACAGTCCGGGAGTCATTGGTAGAGAAGATGAGCACATTCACTAGGGAGGAGCTCAGTGCCCGGGCTGCACGCGGCTGCTGAATGCAAGGTTCAGTCTCTTGTGCAGGGAAGAAGGAAGTCTCTGAAGAGTCAGTGGAAATGCCTACCCAGAATGCAAAAAGAAAGCAAGGTAATACTTAGCTTTGTTATGTAAATTCGATCCTTGTTATGAAAATCCCTTCCTTTGCTCTTGTAGCATGGGATTAAGCAGGTTTAGGAGGTGTGAGTTCCAGGGAAAGGAGTTTCAGAAGGAAATTGGGAAGACAGTCCTTTTGTTTTTTTTTTTTACAGTCTCTTTTAGCCGCAGGAGATTGGGAAGAAAGGGAGAGAGGAGAAGAGACAGTGAGAGTCCTGTTTTCCTCTGGCGTTTGGGGTAGTGGCAGTGGCCCTGTAGTGTGGAGAGTTCATGGGGGCATGGAGGACGTGGCAGGGAGCAGTGGGAACACAAAGCCCATGTCCCACTGCCCCATCTGGAAACCTGGAAGGACACCCACCTGCCCAGGGCCTTATAGGGAGAGAGGAGCAGTGTAGTCGGACAGAATAAAGATGCAGCTGCTACTCATTAGGCTATCTGACGCCTGGGCTAACCAAGGGGGAGTGTAAGTTAAAATGTCAACCTGCTGTGGTCTGCAGGTCTGAGTCTCCCCCCATTCACATGTTGGAATCCTCACTGCCAGGCCTAGCCTTTGGGAGATGATTGGAGCATGGTGTGGAGCCCTCACAAATGGGATTAGAGCCCTTATAAAACAAAGGAGACCCCCTAGGCCCTCCCATCACCACAGTGAAAAGACGGCCATTTGTGAACCAGGAAGTTTGGTCTCACCAGATAATCCATCAGCCAGTGTCTTGATCTGGGCCCTTCTACCTTCTAGAATTGTGAAAAATAAATTTCTGTTCTTTATAAGCTAACTGGCTTATGGCATTTTGTTACAGCAACCTGGCCAGACCAAGACACACCCTGTCCAAATTGTCTATGATGTACAGTAGACTTCAGGAAAAGGGTTTTCATAAATGTGGCTGGTTATTCATTAAAGTGCTGTTTCCCTCTAGGGTAGCAAGACAAGGGAGATTAAACATGTTTATAACATGTCTGCTTAGGAAATGTAGAAAAATGTTTAACGATCCTATATGATCCCTATTCTGAAGGGGAATATTTTCTACAAGAATATTTTCTTTAAGGTCGGCACAGTGGTTCATGACTGTAATCCCAGCACTCTGGGAATCTGAGCCTGGTGGATTGTCTGAGCTCAGGAGTTTGAGACCAGCCTGAGCGAAAGCAAGACCCTGTCTCTAACAATAGCCAGGCATTCTGGTGGGCACCTATAGTCCCAGCTACTTGGGAGGCTGAAGAAAGGAGATCACTTGAGTCTAACAGTGTGAGATTGCTGTGAGCTATAAGGCCACAGCTCTCTACCAAGAGCGTCAAAGAGAGATTTTGTCTAGAAAAGAAAGAATATTTTCTTTAAAAAGTATCCAATGTACTCAATACCTCAATACTAATATGAAAGCCATAAATAAACAATTCTACACCCACAGAAAGAAAAACACAAGTGTAGTCTAGCAAGGGGTGGCAGGATCTCACCTAATGTGCACAATGTGAGGGTGTTCAGCACGCTCCCAGGGTGAAGGACTCAACTACAACTTGAACTTGGCCTTATAAATGAAGACAGTGTAACCTAAACATTTATACCCTCATATCAAACTGAAAATTAAACAAAAAGAATATTTTCTTTATTTCTGTTTTAAGAAGGAAGTACTTTTTACTAATGTAGTATATTAATAAAAGGAAGTGTTTGTATTAAGAAAGTCTTAGTACACAGTATTTTCTGTGATGTCTTAATTCTTTGATTGCCGTTAATTTGTGCACAATTACGCAGTAGGTACCACAAACTATGGTGATTACAAATGAAGGAAATCAAGGGAATGAGAGGTCTGAGAACCTCTCCTGGGGGAATTAGAGTTACAGAAAATAAAACAATGTTAAATCTTTTTTTAAAAAATACTTTTATTATTACAATTACTATTTGCCTCTTAAATTACATTAGTTCTTTTTTTTTTTGCAGTTTTTGGCTGGGGCTGGGTTTGAACCTGCCACCTCCAGCGTATGGGGCTGGCACCTTACTCCTTTGAGCCACAGGCACCGCCTAAAACAATGGTAAATCTTAAGATAAGTGGGACAAACTGCTCACTGTGAATATATAGAGTTTTGTTGATAAGAATCAGATAATTAATGTAAAATTGCTTTATGAAGTCTAAAGCATTATGCAGATGTTAGCTCCTTCTATTTTATTTTGTTCTTTGATTCCAGACAGCATCAGTAGGCCCAACGAGTCAACGGTTTGAGAAAGCAGTTTGCATGTTCACGTACACAGTTATGAGCTACCCGACAGCGGAATGTGCTATCTTCAAACCATAAGCAGAAGTGACTCGGGACAGGATGCTCCTCTCTTGGGGGTCAAGTACAAGTGCTTTCAGACCCTGGTGAGGCTCTGTCTGGGGCTCTAGTGTTCTGAGAAGCAATCTCTTCACTTAGTAAAGCGCTTGCTCATATGTGGGGGGGCCTCTCTCCAAAATTACAGAAACTAAATGGTTACTCAAGCGCATACATCTTTCTCATCTCTTTGGAAGGCATATAAAACCTTCTGAAAATTAGATGGGCCTTCTAATCTGGGGATGTCTTTCTCAAGGACCTGGGGGGCATCTCTTTGAAATGTAAGGGAGGGTTCTTCCCTGTCTAGCAGTGTGTGTGGGAAGGTAGAAGCCCAGCCAGGTGTGCACTTGGTTCTAAATTGCCCTAAAGATAGGAGTTGGTTTTTCGCATGGATAAAGCCACTCAGCTGTCATAGATAACAACCCCAATTTCCAGTAAAGTTAACGTGGGCAATGTGACAAATGCTGCTCTCCTCTTACTTGAGAGCTAGCACTTCTCTTGAGAACATGAATGTAATTTGTTGTGTTTGCTTAGCTAACAAAAGACATCCTTTACCATTTTTACAATCTCTTCGTGGATTGCCTATGACATGCACATCGCTTTCTAGTTTAATACGTACGTAATCATAGAACTGTTTTCTGTCTCTACTACTTTTGTGGAAAGTTTTCTAAGTGGAAGAAGATTTTGTTTTTAAATTATATTTCCTCAGCACCATACCGTTGTATTGATAACTGACTAAGTATCTTATTTGTCGTTCCTACATTCCTTCACTTCCACAGTCCCTCCTTCGCTCTCTCTTCTTTTTCTTCCTTCCTTCCTCCCTCTCTCTCCAGTTGTCTTTTATCTTTTCTTATTGTTTTTTTTTCTCTTTTTGAAATTGGCATTTAAAACTTATTCCTCTCCTGCCAAATTATCCATTAGAGATGAAATTTATAAGAGGACATCTGCCAGAAATGTTCTGAAAAAAAGGTGATAGCATGGACCTGCATAGTTAAAATACCCATTTATTCCAAAGTATGCTTTTCTTGGCAGTGAGGCAGTTTAGGAATGGGCCCTCTGGTGTTTAACCTTGAGGAGTCAGAACAAAGGAAGTTCCTGATATTACAAAGAAAGGTATTGATTGAGGAAAGTGGTAAATATTAAAAAAAATGTGGATTTCTAATTTGGAGGGTGTTAGGTGGGCAACTATAAGATGTCATTATTGTATGTATTATCTGTCAACTATGTGGGTAAGTATGTGTTATCTCTCTATGTTTATCTATGACCTATCTAGCTGTATGTCACAAGTCATTTTATTTGTCTTTTTGGGGATGGAAAAAACATTCAATTGAAATACTATGACATATTCCCTGTGCCAGCAGATAAGGGAAATGCAAATTATTACCATTGTTCATTTCTAAGGCATCGTTCCTTGGTTATAAAACCTACCGAAGGAGCATATTAACAAAACCACATATATAAAAGTATTCATCAAACAAAAAACACAGAACCTCTATAATGATTTAAACGGTGATATTATGAATTTACTTCCATTGATGCAGTATAAAAATTGATGAGCTAATGTTGCTCCCTAAATATCTGGAAGGGAGGAAGTTCTTCGGGAGAATATGATGAGAACCACGGCCCCTAACCTGAAATCTGCATGGCGTTTATGCCTCTGAGCTTTGTAATAAGCAATAGCAGGGGTATTTCTGATTGAACACCCTCCTTTGTCAGTGTGAATAAATACTTAACCTTTCCAAGCCAAAATATGCATCTGAAGTAAACAATGAAATGTCTCCTAATTCTCTAAGAAGGCTTGGCTCTGAAGTGGTTGTGCGTACTGTGGCTTAATTTCTGACCATTACCTCTTTCCCTTCTAACATTTTGTTCCTATCCTTGCCTGAGAGCCACGAAGCACCTTCTAATAACAACAACAAAATACAAATAAAAACTTCACATTTTGCATAATCACAGGTATAATTTCGCACTGGACAGCACTATTTAGTACCATCCCAGGTTTACTGAAGAATTCTATTTTTTTTTTTTTAACCACAAATTCAAAGCTATCTGGTGTTACTTTCCTTAATTAAGCTGGGCTGCTCTCACAATTCAAACAGCTTCATTTTTTTTCCTGCTTAAATTAAACTCCCTGTGCAATGCAGTGACCAAAACAAATAATCTATGACCTACAAACAAGACACTTGCATTCCCTGAAGAATTACGTTCTTGCTTCCTCTAGGTTATACATCTTTGAACCTCTCTTTGCTGTAACGACCTTCTGGCGCTCATTAGCATGCTGATTACCATTAACACAGCTATAATGCAGCAATTTTCTTGGTGTATGTCGAGGAGAAATGCTCATCTGAATGCAGTCAGGGGACAAAATTAACTGCATAAATCTACAGCGCAAACTGGATCTCGTCCAACTTTGCACGAGTCGTCTTTCCTAGTCATGACATCATCATCTAGATTCCCACTGACGGCTTAATAAGTATCTCAGGGTTTCATATTTAATTTCCTTTCATCTCTGTATATTGCATTTCAACTTAATTTCAGGAGTGCCTGACCACCTTATTACTATGTCTCATAATATATATTTACCTTTAATCTTTCAGCTATATCCCTTAATGGCTCTGTTATGAGATTTCTATCTACTCTACTTTTTTTTTTTATATCTTCCCCCCTCATTTATATATTTAAAAGATCCTGGCTAATCGAGTAGGATTCAAGTACGTGAACACACGCACAAAATGATGAATTTCTAGAACTAAGAACAAGACTGAGACACGTAAATCCTGCATATGTTTGGAGGAAAGCAAACATATTATTTTTTTGCAAGAGATAAAGTGTATGACTAGTCAGGAAAGGAAATGAAGTTTTAGTGGCAAGAACAATGGGTGTGGGAGACCTGATTTTCTTCTTGCCTCTGTCACAGAGGTTTTCAATGGTTTCTTGACAATGCTGGTCTCCACGTGGGAGCTGGGGAAGCTCACTCTCAGCTCTCAGCTTAGAAAGCTGACAGGAAAAGGGATGTGATCCTCTAAAATTCTTATTCTATACTGTTCTATTTGAGGGTGGTATTTTTAAATATTAGAGCTAATAAAATGAACAAATGGCATCCAAACTCTTTTGACATTTGGTTCTGTTGATGCTTGTATAACCAGAATTACAGGAACTGTGACAGAATCAAAATCACTTTTAAAATAAAACAAGATCTGATGTGAGTACAAAGTAAACAGCAGGAGGAATGATCACTCTACAAGAGGAAGAAAAAGTTACCCCTTTTATAATCAAGAACGGGCTAACATTTAAATTTATGTTCTTTAAAAATGCTAGAGCCATTTTAATTTTTAAAAATATGATATAACTTCTACTCTGTGCCTTTCTGTTTTAGGAAGGCAGACCGAGGACCACTGGCTTGATGCTTCAGGATGTGTAAACCTGATGGTAAGTAGCCTCCTGGTACCTCCTAGCCCTTTCCAGCACAGAGGAAGCCGATGAGAGGGTGGGACATGGAGAAATAAATGTCACTAGACTGTCACCTCTCATAACACACTCCAACTCCTTCCACGTTCGGAATATGAACAAAGTACTGCGAATGCTCCCGGAGAAGGAAATTCATTCTGATTCCTCTCCGTGAGCATAGATAGAGTTGACAGCCATGACAGAGAGGACGTGGTGGGCAGTATCAAAAAAAAAGGAACTGCTCGAATGACATTTTGAAGATGAGGCAGAATTTCATGAGCCTGAGAAGGGCAGGAGAGAGAACCCTCTCTTCTCACTCTGTTTTTGTTTTTCGATTGAGACAGACTCTCACTTTCTTGCCCCCAGTAGAGTGCCATGGCGTCACAGTTCACAGCAACCACAGACTCTTGGGCTTGAGCAATCCTCCTTGCCTCAGCTTCCTAACTACAGACGTTGGCCAAAATGCTGGGCTAGTTTTTCTATTGTTCGTAGAGATGGGGTCTCAGTCTTGCTCAGGCTGATATCAAACTCCTGAGTTCAAGCAGTTCACTTGCCTCAGCCTCCCAGAGTGCTAGGATTACAGGTGTGAGCCCCTGTGCCCAGTCTTCCTCTCTTCTCACTTTGATTATTACGACTATAGAAATAGAATCACTGGATAGAAATGCCCGAAAAAAACTTCAATGATCTATTCTTAAGCACTCACCAACTTATAGATGATGGGAAGTGCTACTTTTCCCTATATCCCTAATCTGTTGGTGGGACAGATGATAGGTCATTAGGTTTGCAATTACATCATTACTACAAAGGAAGAAGCTTTTGAAAATTCTCAATTTGCACTACTATATACAAATTAAAAACAGTAAAACGATGAAATAAAGAAAAATCTCACATTTGTCATTCTTCTCATACAAAATACTTGAATTTAGTATATATGAGCATTATACTTTCTGAGAGTCATCTCAATAAGATCCAAGTTCTCCTTTGAATAAGATTCTTTGAGTAAATCTTATACTAGTTATTGCTCTAAAACTGGTTGCTTAATTGAGCCTAATTTTCTTTGTATGACCTATTCCTCCTTGTATGCACCCTCAAAGCAGTACTCTGAAAAGGTTAATATAGTTGCCCCGTGTTCCCAATAGATTTCCGAGGTAAAACTCATCCTCCTAAGGTCATGTTGTTTCACAAATTGGTCAGGTCACCTGTGTAAATTCTCTGCAACTTACACAGTTGCACAGATTTGCTCCTGGCAATCAAAAATGGTTTTCCCCAAATGAAAAATCTACAAACTGGTATGTTTCTGAAGTATGAACATTTAGCTGTAAATGTTTATGTTTCTACCTACGATCATTCAATTTATTCACTCATTCCACAGCTTATGTCTACCTGTTAGAGTTCTGTCTGCTATATTCTAGTCACTCTGCTAAAAACTAGAGTTACAGAGACAAATGGTGAGCAGTTCACATTCAAAGGCATTATAGTATTATAGGAAAAAAAGTCGGGATTCAAGTGCTGGTTCTGGTATTCAACAGCTGTGTTAGTCTTCCTAGGCCACAATAACAAAGACTGAGAAGCCAATAAACAACAGAGATTTTGTTTTCTCCCAGTTCTGGAGGCTGGCATTCTGGGATCAGGATGTCGGCACCTCTGCTTCTGGAGAGGGCTTCTTCCCGGCTTACAGATGGCTGCCTTTGTGATAGGTCCTCAAATGGTGAGGGGAGAGAGTGAGGGAGCCCAACACTCCGGAGTTTCTTCTTATGAGGACATGGATCCCATCCTAAGGGTCTCACCCTCATGGCTTCATCGAAACCTATTATCTCTCAAAGGCTGTATCTCAGAATAATCATTGCCTTAAAAGTTAGGGCTTGGAAATATGAATTTTGGGAAGAGCAACATCCATTGTAGCAATTATGCTATGGTTGATAAAATTCTATAATCTCTCTGAGAGTCCACTTGCTCCATTATAAAGTGAAGGTAATACTGAATGCATTTGATGTTATTTGACAATTATACAAGGGAGCAAAAGTAAAAACACTTCTTACAAATGGTGCCTGGTAAACAGTAGGAACTGAATAAATATGTGTCATGATTCTCTTCTCTCTGCTTTTTCCCTGCTGAAAGCTCCCAATGGTAGAAAGGTAGGAATAAATTATAGAGTGGGGCAAGCAAAACTAAACCAGAAAGCCCTGTCCTAATGCATTATGAGGCATTCTGTATTAGCAGTAGGAAAAAAGTGCTATGGAGGCCCATAGACAGAAGAAGTGAATTCTGACCCTGCCTGGTGGGAGTAACAAGGGGTATGGCAGAGGGCCATGGAGGAGTCTAGAGAAGAGGAGACACTTGAATTGGGTTTTGAAGGTAGGGTAGAATTACCCTGGGCAAGAAAGGTGAGGAAGACCTTCCAGGCCAAGCAAAGACAAAAGTGCAAATTCCCCTGCACTTGGGGAATCTGGTTGGCATGACTATGAGTGCCTATCTGAGGAAGCTCAACCCATGTGGAGGCAACCTGTTTTTTCTCCTTCTAAAGCTCCTCTCCCATCTCATCTTCTCATAGCCTGACATCTTCAGGTAAGGAAAATACAATCTATTACTGAGAACATAGTGGGAAGATTCTCACATTCTGGATTTTGGAGTTGGAGATATAAAAACAAATCTCTTCCCTGAGAAGTCTAAAGGCCAAGAGGCCCTTGCCAATCTCAGCCTTCTGTGGGGGCCGACTGAGCCTCTCAGCAGCTGCTATTTTATGTACTTCAAAAGATGTGTATTAAAGAAAATCTTTATTCACCTCATCCCGAATGCTAAAATTTCCTCTTATAGATTAAAATAAAACAAACTTTTACTTATTCACTTTTTTTTTTAATTGAATCATAGCTGTGTGCATTAGTTCAACCATGGGGTACAGTGTGGGGGCTTCACATGCAATCTGAGATATTTTATCAACCTGATTGACATACCATTCATGATATTTGCTTATTCACTTTTTTATTGGAAAATTTAGAAGGTATAAGGGCTTTTTGTTACCTGGGTAAAAAAGTCTTCAATTTCACAAATAGAGACCAACGTAATGAAGCCAATTATATTCACAACTAAGGGCATCCAATTTTTCTTCCTAAAAAACAAAATTATATAAATATTCCTTTTTTTCTGTCATAGTAGTCCATGTTCACTTTAAACACTATAAAACACATATAAACAAGGCCAATGCTTTCACTCAGACTCTTATTATCTAAAAATAATTAATGATTAAATTCTAGGGAATCATACATCCTTTATTCTTTATTGCATACTCATAATATGTTACTTTTATGTATAGTTTTACATCTGATTTTATCAGATATTTTTCTTTTCTTTTTTTATTAAATCATAGCTGTGTACATTCGTGCAATCATGGGGTACAATGTGCTGGCTTCTGGCTTCAAATACAATCTGAAATATTTTCATCCAACTGTTTGACATAACCTTCATGGGATTTTCAGATATTTTTCGAAATAAGATGTTTCTCTGACATAATTGTAATAGCTACTTAGAATTTTAGTATAAGATTGTGGCATAATTTGTTTTCACCAATTTTATAATCTTATTCATTTAGCTTGTAGCTTGGGAATTTTGCAGAAGCTAATACTTCTTAGGATAAATTTCTAGAAGCAGAATGTTTTAATTTGCAGGTATGATACACATTACATGCAGTTGATAAGTATTCTGCGTTGCTAACTACAAAGAAAGTACCGATATAAAAATGTGGCTGAATTTTATCAGAAAATCTATGTCTCTATGTTTTTTCTAACATTGGACACTAATTTTTTTTTTTTTAAATTAGTGTCCAATGACCACTTGAACTTTGAAAGAGACAGAACTGGGAAGAACAGAAGTAGAGAGAGAAAAAAGGAGTTATGAGTCTGTGGCTGCAACTTCCCTTGTTCTGTTTTTGCCTGGGGTTAGCCCCTACCTTTTAAGATGTGGATACATTTATTCGGAATTTTTTTAAAAATAGAAAATCTTTTCATATTTCTCTATTTTTTCTAAAAATATCCCTTTCACTCCTGTTGGTGTTGCGTCCACTACTGCAGGAAATAAGGGCAAGTGGCACAGATTAGACTTTGGTTTCTCTGAAAGTGGCACCCACACTCTCCCCAGAGGCAACTGCAGAATGGGGCCGCAAAGATGCCTGCTCTGAGGGCAGGATTCCCTAGTGGATTTCAGAGATGTTAATTTGTATTTATTCGATGATGCAAAGAAATTGGAATTTTGATCAGATAAGTTGTTGAGGTGATCATGGAACTAAAACCAACAGGAGTTTTAAAAGTTAAATTTAAAAATGTCAAAAAAATGTAATGTTTTCAGAAATGTCACTTTACTCAAAAATTTACCAAATCACTCACCTAGTGCTCAGTATAAAAAGGGCTGTGGCTTTGAGGTTGACTTAACTTGTAAATAGCAGTGGCAGTGAGGTCAAGAGGACTGTGGATGGCCTGGTGCCGTGTGAGGACCGGCTCATGGGCAGGGTAAGCAGGAGAGCGAGCTGAGTTAGAATCCACGTCCATCATTTTCCAGCTAATCTTTACACCTCAATATCTCATCTGCAAAATGGGGATAATAAAAAGCCTCCTCAAAGTGTGTGGGGATAAAATGATGTATCTGTCAAGTACTTAGCAAAACGTCTGGCTCCTAACGAGGGGCCTACTAGTAGTAGGTATAGTAATGGCTGACTGAGAGCCTAATAGCCTGACCACTTTATACTGTGCTGTAGCCTCATTCATCAATCGTGTGTGAAATAAAGAAGCTATGTTCTAGTCACTGATTTTTTAATTTTTTATTTTTTGCAGTTTATGGCCGGGGCTGGGTCTGAACCTGCCACCTCCGGCTTATGGGGCCGGCACCTACTCCTTTGAGCCACAGGCACCGCCCATTGACTGATTTTTTTTTTTTAATTGTTTAAAATGTTCAGAAAGGATAAAAACAAGAGGAGGAGTAGACACATGGAAAACTGTTCAGTTCTCACATGAAAGGAAAGATGTAATGTAGTTCAGGGTCCTGCCATGTGATTGGGATTGTTCAAGCCCATTTCAACCAGGAAGTTGATCTTGGCTTGGGGGGAAATTCAAACATAGTATTTGTGTTTTATAGGACAGGCCATAGTTCCTGTAAGCTTCTTGAATGGAGAAGAAATGTGGCTGATATCTTTGCCCAGGACACAGGTAAGGTGATATTAATTAAACAATAAATTTATAAATAGATTTTACCCATTGGCATCCCAGGAAAGTGAGAATTCTGGCCACATGACAAATCAGATCCCAAAGAATGAACTCAGATATGAAGACTGTTTAACAAGAGGTGGGAAACAACTAATGAGCACTTCGCTGATGTCTATCTCTAGGCTACTGAAGACAGTGTAATGAATGGCTAGATAGCAACGTGCTTATTTGTTCTTTTTATCCTCTCCCAGCTTCTCTCAAGCCTCATATACATAGGTACTAAAAAGCTCCCCATTTCTAATTATTCAGATGCATTAGAATCGATTTGGTTACCATGCCTTCAATACTGTGTAATATTCAGTATGTTCCAATTAGTTTAATATTTCTATTCAACTAATCATTATAAAATTTTACCAAGAAGTGGCAAACATACAGGGAATATTTTGTAAATGTTTTGTAAAATGTTGTAATGAATATTTTGTAAATAAAGGTACATTTAGTTACAATTTCCCATCTCCCTATTGTGCGACAACATTGGGACTTTTTGCTTAATATTCTGATCTACACTTGAGTTAATTGTTAATTAACATAATGACTGTCAGAAATAGATTATTATTTGTGAAATTAGTGGATTGTTATGTGGTTTATTTAATGTTAGCAGTGGGTTCCCATTGTGAAGTTAAAGTATACAAAACATGTGAATTGGTAAAAGTATTTTTTAAATATCCTACCCTTTCTTTCCCTGTGCACGAACAAGGGTTAAGAGTCCTATATTAACTAAATCTTGTGTTTTCTCGTGCATATGTGAGACCTAATTATTAAAAGCAATTGATCTTGTGGAGACAGAGAGTAGAATGATGGTTACCAGAGGCTGGGAAGGATAACAGGGAGTGGGGGAAAAAGTAAAGATGGATGTAAAAAAGTTGATAGTTAGGTAAAATAAATGATACTTGACAGCACAACAAAGTGGTTATAATCAATAATAAGTTAGAGGATACTTTTAAATAACTGTAAGAATGGAATTGGAAGGTCCTTAATCCAAAGAAATGCTAAATGCCTGAGGTGGTTGATATCCCAGTTACCTTGATTTGATTAATTCACATTTATGGCTGTATCAAAACATGACATGTACTTTATAAAGATAAACAACTATTATGTACTTATAATTATTAAAAAATAAAAAAAACAAATATTGCTCATAGCCAGTATCTTTTTTAAAATTTCAGGTTAATGTAGGGTACAAACAACTAGGTTCCAATGTTTGCATTTGTCAGGTAGAACCCCTCTTGTAGTTGTGCCCTGCACCCCAGAGGTGTGTCACGTACCCTTACATTGAGCCCACTAACTGGGAGCACACCAATCCTCCTCCCTCCTCTTTTCTCTTCACTCCCTTGTTCCCTCCCACACCACTTGAATTGAATTAAGTTTTTCTCTTATGTGGGCTTATGTTAGATCATCTACTGGTATAGCCAGTATTTTTTAGGCACAGGATATGAAGCCCCAAATGGCCCTGAGCTCAGGCATTGACTTAAGGGAATGACTGTTTTCATGTAACTAACTATAAGAGTAATAATGGAAATATACCCCTAAAATATCTTGGAATTGCCTAAAAGAATACAAAGTTCACAGAAGAGATGGTACGAAGTGTGTTGGGTCTTACTGGCTATTGAATGCTGAATGTGTGAAAAAATTGGGTTTTTGAGGGGTTTTCATCAATAAGGGTAGCAAAGGAATCTCCTCTCCTCAAATTTCTTCAGAGCTACAAAAGGGATCTAAGAAATGTACATGACAAAATGGGCTTGGGTGAAATTCGCAACAGTTACTTGCTCTCTGCACTGTTCTTTTAATTATGTTCTCTGACTTTTGGAGGCGCTCCTACTTGTGCAGAAATGTTGAGAGAGGATTATGTAGATCATTCCACCACCCCTAATGAACATTGCTAGTATATTTAATTTTTTAAACAATTCAATATTGTGTTCCATTTCTTTCCTCTGAGTATATTAGACAGTGACATTGTTTATAATGGATGGGGAATATATCGCCTTCAATTTTCCCCAAAGGAAATGTTGGGAGAAGGAGAGAATGGCTTCCTCTCTACGCACAAACACAGTGATACAGGACAGAGTCTGTCACATGGCCTGCAATGGACGCGAAATGGACACAGTGCTGGCAAAAGCCGGAGCCCAGAGAGGGTAACAGGACAGCTCATCTCTGGCTAAGAGCAATTATTTTTAAGATGACTATTTACTGAGGAATTACCGTGGGGGTGGCAATGTGATAGACTCTTGCAGGACGGATTCTGCTTTAGTTAACTTAAAATCTCTGTGAGGAAGCTATTCTAATCGCATTTCACAGAGGAGAAGCCCGGGACTCAGACATTAAGTAATCTGCTCAGCACTGGTGGGGACCGAAATCAAACCCAGGTCTGATATGTCTAAACACAACAATTAAATCAGTGAGGTTAACGACATGTTAAACAGTTTGATGTAAGCATTTCAAATTGTGTGTAAAATCAGTACGTTGTACCCCATAAATGCGGTAATGTATGCGGTTATGATCTAATAGTAATTAAAAAGAAAGGTCTGTCTGATCCTAAAATTTGTCACTCTGCTACTCAGCTAAACAGCAATCTTCCTTCAAGCTCTCCTGACTTTCTTTTTTAAAAAAACTATTCAAAAATAGAGATTTCTATCTACTTTACAACAATTCCATACAATTTCTCATGGCTTTTTCTTTCTCTTATATTCTCTCGGTATAATTTGATTATTGAATCTTGTACATGTTTCTGTTACAAAGAAGAACCTGGCAAAGGTTCTGTAACCTGGGAAGGGAACGGCAGCAAGTACCTCATTTTCCAGTGACCTCCATCACAGCATTCTAGACGATTTTGAGCATGCTGGAGGAGTTCCTACTTGCAGATGAAAGTACATGTAGGTAAAGTAGGTGTGAGATATTTTAAAAATATTTTGGCCAATTCACATGTTTTGTATACTTTAACTTCACAATGAGAACCCACAGCTGACATTAAACAAACCAAATAACAATCCACTAATTTCACAAATAATAACCAATTTTTTGACAGTCACTATGTTAACTAGCAATTAACTCAAGTGTTGATTGGAATTTCTCTTTTTTTTTTTTTTTTGAGACAGAGTCTCACTATGTCACCCTCAGTAGAGTGCAGTGGTATCACAGCTCACAGCAACCTCAAACTCTTGGGCTTAAGCGATTCTCTTGCCTCAGCCTCCCAAGTAGTTGGGACTACAGATGCCCATCAGAATGCCTGGCCATTTTTTTGTTGCAGTTGTCATTGTTGTCTAGATGGCCCGGGGCCGGGCTCAAACCTGCCAGCCTTGGTGTATGTGGCAGAAGCCCTAACCACTGAGCTATAGGGACTGAGCCTGTACTTTTTAAAAACAGAATATTTATTCAGATCCTTCCCCATTTTCCTCCTCCTCCTCCTGTCTTCTTCTTCCTCTCTTCTTCTTCTTTTCTCCTTCCCTTTCTCCTTCTCCATCTACTTTTTTTTGAGACAGGGTCTCACTTTGTCACCCAGGCTAAAGTACAGTGGTGGGCACAATCAGCTCACTGTAGCCTTGAACCCCTGCCTTTGCTCAGTTTTATTTCTTTTTATTTATTTATTTATTTTGAGACAGAGCCTCAAGCTGTGGCCGTGGATAGAGTGCTGTGGCATCACAGCTCACAGCAACCTCCAATTCCTGGGCTCAAGCGAGTTTCTTGCCTCTGCCTCCCAAGTAGCTGGGACTACAGGCGCCCACCACAATTCCCGCCATTGTTTTTTTGTTGTTGTTGCAGCTGTCATTGTTGTTTGGCAGGCTGGGCTGGATTCGAACCTGCCAGCTCAGGTGTATGTGGCTGGTGCCTTAGCCTGTTGAGCCACAGGCGCCGAGCCCCTTTGCTCATTATTAATCGAGTCACTTGTCTTTTTATTTTAAAATTATAATGGTTCTTTATATATTTTAGATACAAGTCCTATATGAGATATATGATTTGCCAATGTTTTCTGCCATTCTGTAGATTTTTCACTTTCTTGATGGTGTCCTTTGAAACACAAAAGTTTCAGATTTAAAGAAGTCCAATTTGTTTTATTTTTTGTTACTTGGGCTTTTGGTGACATATCTGAGAAAACTGTCAAATTCAAGGCCATGAAGATATTCCTACCTTTCCTTCTAAGAGTTTTATCTGATTTTTTTGAAACAGAGACTCACTCTGTTGCCCAGGTCGGAGTGCCATGTGTCAGCTTAGCTCACAGCAACCTCAAACTCCTAGGCTTAAGCAACCCTCTTGCCTCAACTAGCTGGGACTATAGGTGCATTCCACAAGGCCCAGCTAAGTTTTTCTATACTTAGTAGATATGGGGTCTTGCTCTTGCTCAGGCTGGTCTCCAACTCCTGTGCTCAAGCAATCCTGACACCTCAGCCCCCCAAGAGTGCTAGAGTCACAGGTGTGAGCCACTGCACCCAGGAGAGTTTTATAGTGTTATCGCTTATATTTGGATTTAAAAAATCTATCTTGAGTTAATTTTTGTATATGGTATGAGGTAGAGGTTCCAAATTTGTTATTTTATGTACGTATATATTGCATATGTTCAATGGTATACAAAGGTCTGATAATTAAGTTTGCAAACTCTGGTGGCACCAGTAGCTTAGTGGGTAGGGTGCTGGCCACATGCACCAGAGCTAGTGGGTTCAAACCCAGCCCTGGCTTGCTAAAAACAAAAAAATTGCCAGGCCTTGTGGCAGGCGCCTTTAGTCCCAGCTACTCAGGAGGCTGAGGCAGGAGAATCACCTAAGCCCAGGACTTGGAGGTTGCTGTGAGCTTTGATGCCCCTGCACTCTACCGAGGGCGATAAAGTGAGACTCTGTCTCTAAAAAAAAATGTTTGCAGACTCGTCCTAGAAAAAGTGCTATATACCTCATTGCCGAATATCACTACTGTCACCTTCACACTACTCCCCTTAGGAAGTTATACACCAGCATCAGCACTTAGTCTACCCTTCAAAAAAATTTTGGAACTCTTTTTCTGGAATGATCATCAGAGTTATTGTCAAATGAGATCTAACAATTACGTTCTTGAACTTGTCACCATGCACTTACATTGGCAGCCCTATACAAACTTAGTAAAGTTTCGTCGCCTTGGTATATCAGTTTCTTCCCATAGTTGTATTCATGTTGACTTGTGGTGGTGTCTTGCTGAGTGGCATTCATTATTGTTCTTGCAGGTTTTTGTGTGCTATATGATGATAGCTGTGATGGCCATTGCAGAAAGAGTTCCAAAATTGCTTTGAAGGGTGGACTAGGCACTGGCAATGGTGTACAGCTTCTCAAGGGGAGTAGTTTGAAGGTGACTATAGTGATATTCAGCATTGAAGTACTTACACTTTTTCTAGGATAAGTTCGTAAACTTAATTATCAAGCCTCATACAGCACCATTTATTCAAAGACTATGCTTTCCCTCATTGAATTCTCTTGGCTCCTTATCCAAAATCAATTGACCATAAATACAGTAGAACCTCTGTAAGTTGGCCACCCAAGGGACTGTAACAAACTGGTTAACATACAGAAGTGGTTAAAATAAGGAACTAGACCTATTGTACTGATACATACATGTGGTGTATGTCCAGTCTATGAAAATTAGGTAACTTGGGCAGCACCTGTGGCTCCGTGGGTGGGGCGCTGGCCCCATATTCCAAGGGTGGCAGGTTTAAACATGGCTCCGGCCAAACTGCAACAAAAAAATAGCTGGGCGTTGTGGTGGGCGCCTGTAGTCCCAGCTACTTGGGAGGTTGAGGCAGGAGAATCCTAAGCCCAGGAGTTGGAGGATGCTGTGAGCTGTGATGCCACAGCACCCTACCAAAGGCAATAAAATTAGACTCTGTCTCTAAAAAATAAAAAAGAAAGAAAATTAGGTTAACTTAAGCAGGTGGTCAGTGTAGAGAAGTGGTCATCTATGGAGGGTCCACTGTACACTCTGTTGGTGCTGAGCTTCCCAGGGCGGCATTCTAACAGGGGCTTGGACAGAGTAGTCATGCTCCACAGCAGCCTCTCTCTCTGGGAACAGTAGCCAGGACTTTCTATCAGGCTCTTACTGAAGACTCTCACACAGTCTAATCTAATCCACCCAGGAACTTTGAAAAATAGTATTTGCCAATTTTGCAGATGGAGAAACTGAGGCAGAGAGATTATATGCCTGAGTCAAGGCCACCCAGACAGTAGGTGATGCCCTCAGGAGTAAAGCTCCCCTGCCCTGACCTATGTTCTGTGGCCTTCCTGGCCCCAGGCTTCCTGCAGCTCCTATCTGCCTTGGTGTCTGGCTAGGAACAGCTCCTCAAAGCGGGGCTATTACCTCAGGAGGTCTGCAAACCAACATTTGTTACTGTCTGGGTTGTTTTTTATAATTGTTGGTTTTTGTTTTTTTTCAAAATGGTCGTTCTATCAGATGTGAAGCGATATCTCATTGTGGTTTTGTGATATTATGATATATATATTTATGTAGGTTTTCATCCCTGTTCATGGCTAATAACTCCCACACCCCTAGTTATAATTGAAGGACACTTTAGGCCTCAGAAGCAGGCCTCCGGCAACAGAAACTCTCTTTCAGACTTTCTCCTGCCTTCCTCTCACCTGCTCCTTTCCCCCCCACCCTACTAAAGGCAGGAATCCTCCCCCACCTTTCTGTTTCAGAGACAGCCATAAAGAACTTCTCTGACCTACCTTTTCTGATTGTAGGTCATAAGACACTCATTTCAGAAGAAATCCTGCCCCACACCCTGGAGGAAGGAATGCTGCACAGGAGGCCAGCAAGAATCTGAACAGACAGGCCTGGCTGGGATTCCTCGCGCAGTCTGCTAGTATTAGATTATACCATTCTCATCCAATCACAGTTCTACACAGTTGAACATGTGCAGGTTCCTGGAGAGTGGCACACTGCAGGGGTGTCTGGAAACTCCAGGGCCCTTCCCTCAGACCTTGCCTCTTCATCTATATCCTTTGTAATATCCTTAATAACAAACTGGTGAGGCTCCGGGCCTGTGGCTCAACGGGCTAAGGCGCCAGCCACGTACACTTGAGCTGGTGGGTTCGAATCCAGCCCGGGTTGCCAAACAATGATGGCTGCAACCAAAAAAAAAAAAAAAAAAAAAAATGGCCAGGCGTTGTGGCGGGCGCCTGTAGTCCCAGCTATTTGGGAGGCAGAGGCAAGAGACTCGCTTGATCCCAGGAATTGGAGGTTGCTGTGAGCCGTGATGCCACAGCACTCTATCCAGGGTGACAACTTGAGGCTCTGTCTCAAAAAAAAAAAGAGAGAGAGAATTGCCTAAGCCCAGGAATTGGAGGCTGCTATGAGCCGTGATGGCACAGCATTCTACCGAGGGAGATAAAGTAGAACTCTGTCTCTACCAAAACGAACAAACAAACAAACTGGTGAATGTAAATTGTTTCCCATCTTGAAGCTGATTGGTCAGAAGTTCCAGAGCCACAGACTTGGTGTCTTAAGGCAGGAGGAGAGAGCAGTCGTGTGGGACTGAGCCCTCAATTTGTGGGACCTGATGCTATTTCCAGGCAGGTGGCATAGGAATTGAATTGGAAGACAACCGGCTGGTGTCTACTGCAGAACTTATTGCTTGCTTGGTGTGCGGAGGAGGGGCCACCCCTCCACAAATTTGGTCACAGTAGCTTCCTCTAGTGATTGTTGTTGTAGTGTGAAAGAAGACAAAAATTATAGTTCATGTTTTTTTCTTCAGAGGTTTTAATTTGCATTTCCCTGGTAATTAGTGACATAATTACAATGTTTTAATGATTTCCTTAGGATTTTTCTGTATATAAGATCATGTAGGGCCAGGCACAGTGACTCAGGCCACCTCTGGGAGGCTGAGGTGGGTGAATTGCTTGAGCTCAGGAGTTCGAGACCACCCTGAGCAAGAGTGAGACCCCATCGCTACTAAAAATAGAAAAACTAGATGGACATTGTAGTGATTGCCTGTAATCCCAGCTACTTGGAAGGCTGAACCAAGAGGATCACTTGAGCCCAAGAGTTTGGGGTTGCTATGAGCCACAGTACTATGGTACTCTACTAAGAGTGACAAAGTGAGACTCCCCAAAAAACAAAACAAAAAAAATGTCATCTGCAAATAGAGATAGTTTCACTTCTTTTTTTCCCATCTAAATGTTTTTAATTTCACTTTCTTGCTTAATTTTTCTGGCTGGAATCTCCAGCACGATGTAGAATATAAGTGACCAGAGTTGACGTCCTTGTCTTGTTTTGATCTTTTAGGAACTTTCATCATTAAGCATGATGTTAGCTGTGGGTTTTTATACATGCTCTTTATCTATGGTTGAGGAAGTTCTTTATTTCTAGTTTGTTGCTTTTTTTTTATTATGAAAGAATGTTGAATTTTGTCAAAGGTTTTTTCTGCATCTATTCAAATGATAGAGTTCTTTTATTTATTCTAAGTCTTCTATTTCTTCTTGAATAGTAATATGGGGTTTCCTCTTAGGGTGATGAAAATATTCTGGAATTTGGGTATGGTAGCACAGACTGTAATCCCAGCTACTTGAGAGGCTGAGGCAAGAAGATTGCCTGAGCCCAGGAGTTTGAGACCAGTTTGGGCAGCACAAGGTGACACCATCTCAAAAAGAAAAGAGAACCAGTTTGATGTAAACATTGATGTAAATTGTATGTAAAATCAGCACATTGTACCCCATAAATGCATTAATGTATATAGCTATTATTTAATAAATAAAAGAAAAGAGGCTTGGCACCTGTGTCTCAATGGGCTAAGGTGCCAGCCATGCACACTTGAGCTGGTGGGTTCGAATCCAGCCCGGGCCTGCCAAACAACAATGTCGGCTGCAACCAAAACAAAAAAATGGCCAGGCATTGTGGTGGGCGCCTGCAGTCCCAGCTACTTGGGAGGCGGAGGCAAGAGACTCACTTGAGCCTAGGAATTGGAGGTTGCTGTGAGCTGTGATGCCACAGCACTCTATCCAGGGTGACAGCTTGAGGCTCTGTCTCAAAAAAAAAAAAGAAAAGAGAAAAACAGAACAAATTCTGAAATTATTAGATAATGGTAATTGAGGTACAGCTTTGTGAATACACAAAAAATCAAAACCACTGAATTGTATACTTGGCAAAAGTAAACTTTATGCAGTATTATTATATTTAAATAAAGCTGTTATTATTTTTTAAAAGATTATATGTGGACTTCCTCTGTTCCTAATTTTAAGTTTTGGTGTGTGTTCCTACTATTCAATGAAAAGATATAAGGCCTCTTCTGCTGTCAACTTATTTTGTTACCCTTTTAAAATATAAATCTTGGCTCGGCGCTTGTAGCACAGTGATTACAGTGCCAGCCACATACACGGAGGCTGGTGGGGTTGAACCCGGCCCAGGCCAGCTAAACAACCATGACAACAACAACAAAGAAATAACTGGCAATAGAGGGCATTGTGGTGGGCACCTGTAGTCCCAGCTATGCAGGAGGCTGAGGCAAGAGAATTGCCTAAGCCCGAGGAGTTGGAGGGTGCTGTGAGCTGTGATGCCACAGCACTCTAGTGAGGGTTAATAAGTGACACTCTGCCTCAAAAAAAAAAAAAGAAAAAGAAAAGAAATAGCTGGCGTTGTGGCGGGCGCCTGTAGTCCCAGTTACTTGGGAGGCTGAGGCAAGAGAATTGTTTGAGCCCAAGAGTTGGAGGTTGCTGTGAGCTGTGATGTCTTTGCACTCTACTGGGTGCAACATAGTGAAACTGTCTCAAAAAAATAAATAAATAGGTGGCTCGGCGCCTGTGGCTCAACAGGCTAAGGCACCAGACACGTACACCTGAGCTGGTGGGTTCGAATCCAGCCCAGGCCTGCTAAACAACAATGTCGGCTGCAACCAAAACAAAAAAATGGCCAGGCATTGTGGCGGGCGCCTGTAGTCCCAGCTACTTGGGAGGCAGAGGCAGGAGACTTGCTTGAGCCCAGGAATTGGGGGTTGCTGTGAGCTGTGATGCCACAGCACTCTATCTAGGGTGACAACTTGAGGCTCTGCCTCAAAAAAAAAAAATAAATAAATAAATAAATAAATAGGAGGTGGGGTCTTGCTGTGTGTGCCACACCTTTTGGGGGCAAAACATGATTATAAGACGGACTTTACATAACAAGTGCAATAAGTATATCCTGGTTTCTTGTACCCTCAATGAATCCCCAACAATTAAAAATAAATAAATAAAAATAAAATAAAATATATATCTTGTTTGTCAAAGATTATGAAATACATTTTTAAAATGAGAAATTATTTGTCAGGATCAGTGTAAAGTGTAGTGATACTTTTACTAATTTTACTCGTCAATCATTTCAGATTAACCTAATTTGCAATGAAATTTATGAGATTTCCTATTCAAAATTTCTCTTTTGTTTTTCAAACTATAGGAAGCTGGTATAGCTTTTTGTTTTTGAGATAGCCAACAGAATTTTCTATTTTCCTCTTGCAGAAGTTTAAAAACAAACAAAAAACCCCACAGTACTTCTGGCAGTTTCTTGGACTAAACATAACCTGGAATTTTGTTAATATTTCACAGCTGCTACATTGCAATATTTTGTATTGGCCTTGCTAACATTCCTAGACCTGATTTTCTCTTGAAGCTTCTATTCCAAGGAATGAATTGAGAAAACAGTATGTTCCAAGAGTCTGGCCTCAGCTCTGATGCCCTGAGTTAGTTGTACGTGGAGCCAACACCAGCCAATCAGCCACAGAGCTGCCGTGGTGACTGGACATGTGTGAGAACAGGTGGCCTTGGCACCTTTGTGTGTCTAAGTCTTTCATACAACACCCAGATAAGGCTACTATTCTCAGCACTTGAAGCCTCTCTTTTATCGTTCAGTCACAGAATAATAAAGTATGACTTCTTTTCCTTTATTTCTTTATTTGTTATTAATAAAGTATGACTTCTTGGCTCAGTGCCTGTGGCTCAAGTGGCTAAGGCGCCAGCCCGGGCCTGCCAAATAACAATGACAGCTGCAACCAAAACATGGCCAGGGTTGTGGTGGGCGCCTGTAGTCCCAGCTACTTGGGAGGTGGAGGCAGGAGACTCGCTTGAGCCCAGGAGTTGGAGGTTGCTGTGAGCAGTGATGCCACAGCACTCTACCCAGGGTGATAGCTTGAGGCTGTCTCAAAAAATAAAATAAAATAAAATAAAGTATGACTTCTCAAAATATTTTCATCATTAAGAATTTTGATTTCAGGGTGGCACCTGTGACTCAAGGAGTAGGGCGCTGGCCCCAAATGCTGGAGGTGGTGGGTTAAAAATCTGGCCCGGGCCAAAAACTGCAAAAAAAAAAAAAAAAAGAATTTTGATTTCAGGGTGGCGCCTGTGGCTCGGCGGGTAGCGTGCTGGCCCCATATACCGAGGGTGGCAGGTTCAAACCTGGCCTCGGCCAAACTGCAACAAAAAAAATAGCTGGGCGTTGTGGTGGGCGCCCGTAGTCCCAGCTACTTGGGAAGCTGAGACAAGAAAATCGCCTAAACCCAGGAGTTGGAGCTGTGTAACCCCACGGCACTCTACTGAGGGTGATAACATGAGACTCCTTCTCTACAAACAAAAAAAGAAAAAAGAATTTTGATTTCACGCTTGGCTCCTGTAGCTCAAGCAGCTAGGTGCCAGCCACATACACCAGAGCTGACAGGTTTGAATCCAGCCTGGGCCTGCCAAACAACAATGACAACAACAACAACAACAAAAAAAAAATAGCCGGATATTGTGGTGGGCACCTGTAGTCCCAGCTACTTGGGAGGCTGAGGCAAGACATCACTTAAGCCCAGGAGTTGGAGGTTTGCTGGGAGCTGTGATGCCACAGCACTCTACCCAGGGTGACAGCTTGAGGCTCTGTCTCAAAAAAAAAAAAGATTTTTTATTTCAGGTAGCACCTGTGGCTCAGTGGGAGGGCACTGGCCACATGCACCAGAGCTGGTTAGTTTGAGCCCAGCCTGGGCCAGCTAAACAACAATGACAACTGCAACAAAAACATAGCCAGGCATTGTGGCAGGTGCCTGTAGTCCCAGCTACTAGGGAGGCTGAGGCAAGAGAATTGCTTGAGCCCAGGAGTTTGAAGTTGCTGTGAGCTGTGACGCCACAGTACTCTACACAGGGCGACATAATAAGACTCTGTCTCCAAAAAAAAAAGGAATTTTGATTTCAAAATATTACAAGTTCATTGTATATGGAACAGTGAAAGATAAAATGAAGAAAAAGTTGATAATTTCACCACTAACCCCCATTCCCATTGCCCTGAGAAAACCAAGTTTGTTTGTTTGTTTTTTGTAGAGACAGAGTCTCACTTTATCGCCCTGGGTAGAGTGCCATGGTGAGCCCTGGACCACTTTTAAAATAACCCACAATGCCATCTCTTTCATGAAGATACATTTCTATGTCTATTTTATTTTCCCTGTTTAATAATTATGTAACACTTATGTATAATTATGTGTGATGCTTTATGCTATTTGGATCAATTGTGTACTACTAATAATAGGAATGATAACCCAGGAACTAGAATATTAAAATCACAGGAAGTAAAAACTTAAAAAATTTGTTTTCATCTACTGACTGCCAGGTATCTACCATTTACTAGTCTAAAATGTCAATTGGCACACTAGAAAAAAATGCTTTTTTTTGCAGGGGGCGGGGCATGGTGTTTTATTAGAAAAATAGAATAAAAACTTTAAAAACAAATGAAGAGTGGAGCAGCAAGACAGGAGGTGGGGGGAGACTTGCCAACTGACAGCAAAAACAAGGAGCAGAGGTTTCACAGCACACAGGTGTGTGACGGGTCTTCGTGCCCATCCACCAGTTTGATGTGCTATATGAGCCCCAGCTTCAAAACTAGGGAGTTAAATGCAGCTCACATGGCAATCAACCAAGTGCTACCCATCTTGGGGAAATTATTTAGTCTCTCTGAACCTTAGTTTTTGTAATGTTTTAAATGAGACTAATTGTCAATGATAATAGTCAATAATTCATACTTGTGTCATGAAAATTAAAGGAGTCAATACGATAATGTACATTACTCGAGAGAAATGCAGATTCAAGTTCAAGTGACAAAATGGTGTAAAATTTCTGCTTTCCTTATCTAGAAGTAAAGGCATTGTGGCTCACACCTGTAACCTTAGCACTCTGGGGAGCCAAGATGGGAGGATCCCTTGAGCTCGGAGTTTGAAACCAGCCTTAGCAAGAGTCGCTAAGGAACCCACAAAGAGGGGTTCACTGTTGCTGTGGTACAAAAAACTAATTACTGAGACGAGGGTTGTCAAGGGAGAAAGGATTTATTTCAGAGGATGTGAAATACTGGGAGGGAATGGCACAGCTTACCTCAAATCCACCTCCCCGATTAGTGGTGTTAAGGGGGTTTTATGGAGGTGAAAATGAATAATGCACAAAGGGAGTGAACCCCATTGCAAGTCTGGGCACGAAAGCACAGTGAGGATTTATGCTAGTTCACACATCTATGAACAAAAAATGGGG
>CAUYON010107926.1:0-28619 GCA_963573935.1 Arctocebus calabarensis
TTTCTTTCTTTCTTTCTTTCTTTCTTTCTTTCTTTCCTTCCTTCCTTCCTTCCTTCCTTCCTTCCTTCCTTCCTTCCTTCCTTCCTTCCTTCCTTCTTTCTTTCTTTCTTTCTTTCTTTCTTTCTTTCTTTCTTTCTTTCTTTCTTTTTTTTTTTTTTCTTTTTTGACAGAATCTCACTCTGTTGCCCCAGGTAGAGTGTCATGGCATCATCATAACTCACAGCAGCCTCAAATTCCTGCTGTCCAGTAAATCTCCTACCTCAGCCTCCCAAGTATCTCAGATTACAGGCACCAACTTGTCCAGTTTTTCTATTTTTAGTGGAGACAGGGTCTTAATCTTGCTTAGGCTGGTCTTGAGCTACTGAGGTCAAGTGATCCTCCCACCTGGACCTCCCTGAATACTAGGATTACTAGCATGAGACACTGTGCCTGGTTTCCATCATTTTCTTAAAATTTCCTCCTAAATCCTGTTAATTCTCATTTTATATTATTACATTGTCTAACAACTGCCTCTTCTTGACAGGTTGTCAATTTTCTACTTATTTGTGTTTGTGCCCTGCGATGTTCTATCATGCCAAAATTGCTTCATTGAGGATGTTTTCTTGTCTCAAGGAAACTGCATTTTCATACATTATTAAGACTTAATTTGCTTTTCCAGTTATTACCGGGAGGATTCCATGAGTTTGCATTGGGGAGGCTTTCCTGGTTTCACAGTGTCTGCTACTATGTTAGGAAGTGTGTGCATTCCTGTTGCACAGTGTCTGTTACTATGTTAGGAAGTGTATGCATTCCTGTTGTATTCTCCAGCCCCACTTCCTATTATCTCTTCACCACTGGCCTTGTCTGGGATGGTGAACCTTTCAGTCCAGAAAATCTGCCCCTCAGGCTGTCTCCACACCCTTTGCTACATTAACATTTAATTACTTTCTGTCTCTGTGTCTATCTGAGTTGTGTACCACAGTCCATACTTACAGGAGAACCCTCTCATTCTAGGGGAAGAAGTTTCATGATATTTTTTGAGTGCTAATACTGCCACCAATAACCTTAAATCTAATTTTTCTTCCTTGCAGAATCTCCAAATGTTTGTTTTAGCATCAATTCTGATGAGTCCCAGTGTCTTCTTTTTTCCTTGCATCTGATCTGCAGTTGGTGGTTTTCTTTCTTTGATTTTATTGAAATTACCCCTTGTACATTCTTTTATTATTCTTGTTTTGAAAGTTAAGTATACATTAAGGATAAAAATAGAAAGATTAGGATTAGCAGAATAGCTAAAGACTTATACCAGAGCACCAAACTTTTTTTTTTAATTTCAAAATATTAAGTGCATACAAGTATTTTTGCTACATGTACACATTGTAGAATGTTGAAGTCTTAGCCTTCAGCATGCCCATCACCAGGGCAGTGTCACTATACCTAGCAGGAAAATTTTCATTCTTCACCTCTCCCCACCCTTCCCTTTTTAATCACCAACATTCTTTATACCTCCTGGAGTCTGTGTGTACCTGTATTTACCTCCTACTTAGTGAGGGCACCTGTGTTTACCTCCCACTTAGTGAGGGCATGTGCTGTTTGCTTTTCCATTCCTGAGTCACTTACAGATAATGGTCTCTAGTTCCATTCAAGTTGCTGTGATAACCAGTTTGATATAAGCATTCCAAATTGTACATAAAACCAGCACATTGTGCCCATAAATGCACTAATGTACACAGTTATCATTTAATATAAAAAATTAAGAGAAAAAAAAAAGACCCATTTCCTTCCTGTTTATGGTTAAGTATTCTGTGGAATATACACCACATTTTACTTACCCACTCATGAATTAATTCCACGTCTACGGCTTATGCTCTACTGCTGGGACTGCAAACAAGCATAACCCGTATGGAAAACAGTATAGACATTGCTCAAAGAGCTAAAAGTAGAGCCACCATTAAATCCAGTGATCCCATTTACTGGGATTTTCCCAAAGGAAAAGAAATAATTTTATTAAAAAGACACTTGTATTCAAATACTTATTGCAGCACAAATCTCTCTTTTTATATTTGAAAAACTGTGTTCTGTTTGCCTCTGTGAGGAACCAGATGAATACTGAAAGCTGACAGTGATCCTCAGCAGGCTCTCTCAGAGTTCCTGGACAAAAAGAATGGCAACTAGGAAGAGGTAGAGTTGGGGAGGTATGAGGATATACTGGTAGACACACACAGACACACACATGCACACATGTATGCATGTAATTGATAGGAAATCACACTATTTTCTGAGTACATGATTAGTTGCTGGCATATCTTTTATGTAGGCTTTGAGTTCTAACTGTGCTCCATTCTTGAGTTTCGTTATTTGTAACACTAGTGATGAATACCACAGGGAAAAGACAAAGTGCTCTGAGGACCAAGTGACTTTTTTCTTTCCCCTAAGTAATCCTCAAACAAAGACTGTTTTATGTAATTCCTTGATCAAGGAGGGAGTTTGAATAATTTTGTCTCTACATTGTCTTAAAGTTTTAAATATGTACTTGCAGAAATAAGGCAGTATCCCTTGAAATTAAATGATGACATGTGTGTGTGTTCAAAAGCATCATAAGCTATAAGGAATCCATCATCATTTGAATATAAATTGCCTATAAATTTAATATTTGACTCTCTTAATTCTTGCTACTGAAAATATATAGAATCAAAACATCTGGTTTTATATTTTCTGTATTTAAATATGTTTACTTAAAAAAATTATCTGTACAAATTCATGGGGTGTATGTGCCATTTTGTTACTTGCATAGAGTGCACAGTGGTCAGGTCAGGGCTTTGGATCCATCATCCAGGTAACATACATGATATTCATTAAGTAATTTCTCACCTTCCTGTGTGAGTCCTGAGTTAGCACAGGATGCACTGATGTTTCATGCCCTGCCTCATCTTGGGGAATTTGCATTTTCTCTATGGACAGTCACATACAGAAAATCATATGTAGCTCACAACAATTTACTGACTGTGTGCAATTTGTCTTTGCCTTCTGACGTAATTTCACTTACACAGATCCTACAGATATGCTATAATATATGCAGGTTTCATTTCTACTCATTCTGCAACTTATTTTGACTTAGCATTAGTCAATATTACTTTGATAGTAGCTTTAGAATGTTGGTCAAGGTTTATAAAAATTTAAATTAAAATAATTGTATAGAAAAGAACACTAGGTCAGTGGCTTTACTGCATGAATAGATCATTATGACATACAAAGAAATTAATGTAAAAATTAATAAAGTACAAAAATAGGCAGGAAAGCATGAATAAATAAACTTAATATTGATGCAATTATTTTGTTATTTGAATGAGATCTGATTAAATTAAAATAGAAGGGGGTGGCATTTTCTGTCCATAGATGTGTGTTGAGCTGTTTGCAACACAGTCAAAGGGAAGATGAGGAAGATGATCACACAACTGTGGGTTACCAATGTTTATCTTATTACTTTCTATTCCCCAAATATTAATCATTTTATGAACCAAATCTTCAGGAAAATGGAGGAAAACAGCAACAGCAGCTCTGAAAAAGGATTTCTTCTTCTAGGATTTTCAGACCAGCCCCAGCTGGAGAGGTTCCTTTTTGTCATCATTTTGCACTTTTACATCTTAAACCTTTTGGGAAACACTTCCATCATATTGGTATCTTATCTGGACCACAAACTCCACACTCCAATGTATTTCTTCCTAGGCAACCTCTCCTGTGTGGACATCTGCTTAACCACTAGTGTTGCCCCAGAGCTGCTGGTCACCATGAATAAGAAAGACAAGACCATGAGCTATAGTGGATGTGTGGCCCAACTCTATGTGGCCATGGGCTTAGGTTCTTGTGAGTGCATTCTCCTAGCAGTCATGGCTTATGACCGCTATTCTGCTGTCTGCTGGCCACTACACTACACAACTATCATGCACCCCAGGCTCTGTGGATCCTTGGCCAGTATGGCATGGCTCAGTGGGCTCGTTACCTCCCTAATTCAGTGCTCCCTTACTGTGAAGCTTCCCCTTTGTGGTCATCGCAAACTGGACCACATTTTCTGTGAGGTGCCAGTGCTCATTAAACTGGCCTGTGTGGACACAACTTTCAATGAAGCAGAACTCTTTGTGGCCAGTATAGTCTTTCTCATTATCCCTGTGTCACTCATCTTGGTCTCCTATGGCCTTATAACCCGAGCTGTGCTGAGGATCAAATCAGCTGCAGGGCGCCAGAAGGTTTTTGGGACCTGCTCCTCTCACCTGGTTGTTGTCATCATTTTCTATGGGACTATCATCTTTATGTACCTTCAGCCAGCTAAAAGTAGCTCCAAAAATCAGGGAAAGTTTGTTTCTCTTTTCTACACCATAGTTACCCCACTTTTAAATCCCATCATTTATACTCTGAGAAACAAAGATGTAAAAGGGGCCTTGAAAATGCTGATTACTGGTAAAGCTCTTGGGCCACAACCAAAGGATTAATGAAAGTCCTGGAACTCTATAAGAACTAAACATCTCAAGGCACAAGGACATTTAATTCTTCCCAAACCCCTTCTCACAAATCCCACAATTCTGTGCTCCATCTATAGAAATCCTTCATTCTTCTCCCATCATGCAATTAATGTTTCTGTATTCCTTATTTCTGTTTAGCATGCTGGTCTGCCTGGTGAAATTCTCCTTATTCTTAAAATGTCAACTGAAATTTTGTCTGCACTTTTGAGGTGTATTGAAACACAATCCTTCTCACCCTCTGGGGAACATTATGTGTCTCTTAATACATGTTCTCACTGCTATTTCTACATTTCACATGTATTTGTATATACATGAATAGGCAAAGCAATTTACATATAATTGGCTGTGAAAAAAATGTATGATTATTTTCCCATAATATGTCAATTTTAACTTGAGAATTGACCCATTTCATGTATTAGATTATTTATAACATGAGAAACACCAAGATAATTCAGAGCTGGGATAACTTGGTTTCGTAGAATTGTGAAATACAAGTAATGCCTGTAATATTTTACTAAAGAAATCAATAAGTGGGCAGCACCTGTGGTTCAAAGGAGTAGCACGCTGGCCCCATATGCTGGAGGTAGCGGGTTCAAACCCAGCCCCAGCCAAAAACTGCAAAAAAAAAAAAAAAAGAAAGAAAGAAATCAATAAGCAAGCTTGTACATTTATACATGTATTATTTAAATAATTTCTTCTTTTTGTTGAAGTGTTTAAATGTTGAGTGAAAGTGCGATGTACTAAAATGTGTTTTAAAATATTTATAGATTATTCACAAGATCTGCCATAAAGTAATTACTTTTGGTTTTGACCTATGAAGATGACATCCCATTGTAATTTCATATCTTAAAATATGAAATATGAAGCTCACATGCAATCTCATGTTAATGATCATAGTTGTATATTTGGGTCCAAAAGAGGAAAACAATGTATTCTTAAATTTGACCCAACTCTTTATTCTTGATTCATTTCTCTTTCTTGATCTTTGCCTTTCTGGCTCAGTTTCCATCTCTCTCCCTCTCCCCAGAAGGATACAACTTCATCAACTTGTCAGTGTTAAGTATTTTAGAACTATGCATTTACAAAAAAAAAAAAAAGTGATTCAGTCTACAATCTTAATTTTAATTCATCTTCTTACAATACCGATAATGAAAAAAAAAAAAAAAGCATGAAAACATCAATGGAAAGGAAGAATAAAATACAGACAGAATTGGAAAAGTATGGATTTCAATTGATTTGACTTCTGATGACAGAAAGCATAACTGATGTTAATCCATAATTCATCTTTGTGTGATAGTATTTTAGTCTGCCTACAAATTTTAAGCATAAAGTTTGGATTTTTCTCTAAGGCCAAAGCTTTTTTTGAAGACAAAATGTGTACACACACAAAGCTTAAGGATAATTTATTGAATGATTCCAGAGTGCCCATCCAAATATATAATGTTCAATTTAAATTCTTAAACATGTTTTTTGGCAAATGAAGTAATAAATATGAAATTTAACAGAAACAAGAGGGATATAAGGTCGTTTAAATTTGTCTTCTAAAATACTCTCATGTAAATTCCCCTCCTTCCGTAATGGGAAGCATTGAGAACTGAATGGAACATGTTAAAGAATGAATGATTTTATTTATAATATTTATAAATGTTTCATTTTGTTATAAACAAAAAATATGCCATAGGAAAGAATGCACCTATGTCAGCATCTAAATCAATATAAATGGCACATGCCCTCCAGGAATGAAGTAACCATATTAATACAATATGTAGAAAAAACTACTCTAAAAGAGGTAGCAATTCAAAAGACAAAGATCAAACTAATTTAAGGTAATGTGGAGTAGAATTCTCATTAAAAAATTAAACTATTGCAGGGAGGGGCAAGATGGGTGACTGGAAGCAGCTTCCAAAAGAGGCTCCTGTCCAAAAGGAAGGATAACATCCAGAAAATGCCCAATTAAGCTGAGAGATAAATAACTGTAGATCACCTCTGCTGATGCAAGCTGTGACTCCAAGAAAGCGAGCTTCAGGTACAAAATTCATCTGAAAGGAAATGTGTCCATCCCCTCCCAGAAAGCTGTGGGATTTTTTTTTGTTTTTCTGTTTCCTTTCTTTCTTTTTTCTCTTTGTTTGCTCCTGTGGACTTTCTACAGATAAGTAGTGAACTGTGGACATCTTGTCTCAACCCATGGGAGAATGCTGTTGGAAGTGGGGACTACTAACTCAGAGAGACCCTGCTGAGACTCTGAACATTCTCTTCCTAGGCAGAAAAACTGAACTAAAGTTTTCCCTGCCACTCTGAACTTCGAGTACACCCTTCCCCCCTTACCTGAGGAACAAGAAGCCTAAGCCTTGCTGAGACTGAGGGAAGAGGTTCTGAAGCAGCGCTTCCCTTCCCTGTCTACCAGACCAAGCACCCCACTCGGCAAGAGTCTCCAGGGACCTTGCCAAGCCTCTCCATGCCCCCATCTGCCCCACCCATTCCAGCCAGGGACTACATCTGGGGATCATGCACTGTGTCCACTGGAACTCTGCCCTCCCATGCCCAGCCATGGACTCTGTCTGGGTACTGTGTGGCTATGTGCCATGTCTGCCAGGACCCTGCCCACCCTGGCCAGGAACTTCAGGAGCTGAGCAACCTTCTTCCTTCCTACTGTGCCCTCCCTGCCTCCACACCATCCCCACCTGTCTGGCCATGAACTCCAGAAACTGCTCCACTGGCGCCCTCACTCTGGTGCCCTCCCTGCCTCTGGAGAGCCCTCCTCCTGAGCAGAGACTACTGGAACCACAGGCACTCTTTGCCAAAGTCACCGGGTGCCAGGCACTCCAAGGACCATGTGCACCATCTCTGCCCTGCTACTGGATCCGTGTGTGCCACTCTCTGGAGCTGCTCCCACAGCCAGAACTCCCTGGCTGGGTCAATTCCAGAGGAACTACACAGGGTCACTTCCTACAAAGATCTAGCAACTAGAGTGATCCTGCTGGGGTCTAATCTTGGAGAGACACATCCCCAACTATGAGGACAGCCAGAGGCAACAGTGAAAAACAATCATCAGGCAGAATCAATGGAAAAACTCTGGCAATATGAGTAAACAGGGTAGATCAACTCCCTCAGGGAATGATAAGGCAGGAACAGCACAAGATCCAATGCATAAACAAATGGCTGAGATGTCAGAAATTGAATTCAGAATCTGGATAGCAAATAAGATCAACAGAATGAAGGAAAAGGTCGTATTAGAATTTCGAGCAGTAATCCAAAAGATGTCTCAAGAATTCAACAAATTCAACAACAAAATGACCAAAGATTTTGACACATTTAGACAAGAATTTGCAGCCCTCAAAGATATGAGAAATACAGTAGAAACCTTCAGTAATAGAATGGAGAAAGCAGAAGAAAGGATTTCTGACATTAAGGACAAAGCTTTCAAATACTCTAAAACTTTCAAAGAGGAAGAGAAATGGAGGGCAAAAACAGATAACTCTCTCAGAGAGCTCTGGGATAATTTGAAGAAAACCAATATTTGCCTTACAGGGATCCCCAAAAGGGACAAAGTGGCTTCACAATACACAGAGTCTCTTCTTCATGAGATTATGAAAGAGAACTTTCTAGACATGCTAAGAGATTCTGAAATTCAGATAGCAGACAGTTTCAGAATCCCAGCATGACTCAACCCAAAAAAAACATCCCCCAGACACATCATAATCAGCTTCACTAAAGTTAATATGAAGGAGAAAATTCTGAAAACAGCAGACATAAGAAAATCATAACCTACAAAGGGAAGAACATTAGAATTACTGCAGATCTCTCTGCCCAAAGCTTTCAAACTAGAAGAGGATGGTCATTGAATTTCAATCTTCTAAAACAAAATAACTTTTTTTTTTTTTTTGAGACAGAGCCTCAAGCTGTCACCCTGGATAGTGTGCAGTGGCATCACAGCTCACAGCAACCTCCAATTCCTGGGCTCAAGCGAGTGTCTTGCCTCTGCCTCCCAAGTAGCTGGGACTACAGGCGCCCACCACAATGCCTGGCCATTTTTTTATTGCAGCCATCATTGCTGTTTGGTGGGCCCAGACTAGATTTGAACCCGCCAGCTCAGGTGTATGTGGCCAGCACCTTAGACCATTGAGCCAAGGCACTGAACCAACAAAATAACTTTCAACCTAGGATCTTGTATCCAGCTAAACTGAGTTTCATTTATGATGGAGAAATTAAACACTTTGATGACATCCACATGTAGAAGAAATTTGACATAAGTAAACCAGCTTTCCATGATATTCTCAGACCTATCCTCCAGAATGACCAGCGTAATCCTCCATCACAAAAGTTAACTCGCTCAGAAACTTTTGATCAAATTTCAACTTCCACAGTGGCGATAGGATTAATGTTGCCAACTGAACTTTCAAAATGCATATCAATATTCTCAATTAATGTGAATGGTTTAGATTGTTCTCTAAAGAGGCAAAAGTTGGATGACTGCATAAAAAAAGTCAGACCAGATATCTGCTGTATACAAGAATCTCATCCTACCCTAAAAGATAAATATAGACTCAGGGTGAAGGGATGGTCATCTATATTCCAGGAAAATGGAAAGCAGAAAAAAAGAGGTATTGCAATCCTACTCACAGATACAATAGGCTTTAAGCCAACCAAAATAAAGAAGGATAAGGATGGACACTTCATATTTGTTAAAGGTAATACTCAATATGATGAGATTTCATTTATTAATATTTATGCACCCAACCATAATGTGCCTCAATGTATAGAGACATTCTAACAGAAATGAGCAACTTGATTTCCTCTAGTTCCATAGTAGTCAGGGGTTTTAACACCCTTTTAGCAGCGTTGGATAGATCCTCTAAAAAGAAGCTCAGCAAATAAATTTTAGATTTCAGCTTAACCATTCAACATCTGGATTTAATAGATATCTACAGAACATTTCATCCCAACAAAACTAAATACACATTCTTCTCATCAACCTATGAAACATACTCCAACATCTATCACATCTTACATCACAAGTCTAACCTCAGCAAATTTAAAAGAATAGAAATTATTTCTTGCATCTTCTTAGACCATCATGGAATAAAAGTTGAACTCAATAACAACAGGAATCTGCATACTCATACAAAAACATGGAAGCTAAATAACCTTATGCTGAAAAATCAATAGGTCATAGATGATATTAAGAAGGAAATTACCAAATTTTTAGAAAAAAATGACAATGAAGACATGAATTATCACAACCTCTGGGTTACTGCAAAGGCAGTCCTAACAGGTAAATTTATAATACTGCAAGCCTCAAGAAAATGGAGAAAGAGGAAGTTAATAACTTAATGGGGCATCTCAAGCAACTGCAAAAGGAAGAACATTCTGACCCCAAACCAAGCAGAAGAAAAGAAATAACCAAAATCTGGGCAGAATTAAATGAAATTGAAAACAAAAGAATTATACAACAGATCAATAAATAAAAAGTTGGTTTTTGAAAAGGTCAATAAAAACGATAAACCTTTGGCAAACCTAAACAGGGAATCAAAGAATAAAATCTCTAATTTCATCAATCAGAAATGGTAAAGTTGAAATATCAACAGACTCCTCAGAAATTCAAAAAATCCTTAATGAATATTACAAAAAACTTTATTCTCAGAAATATGAAAATCTGAAGGAGATTGCCCTATACTTGGAAGCACACCACCTACCAAGATGCAGCCAGAATGTAGTGGAAACATTGAACAGGCCTCTATCAAGCTCTGAAATAGCATCAGATATACAAAATCTCCCTAAAAATAAAAGCACAGGACCAGATGGCTTCATGTCTGAATTCTACCAAACCTTTAAAGAAGAACTAGTACCTATATTACTCAACCATTTCCAAAATATAGAAAAAAAAAAGAATATTACCCAACACATTCTATGAAGCAAACATCACCTTGATCACTAAACCGGGGAAAGACCCAACAAGAAAAGAAAATTATAGACCAATATCACTAATGAATATTGATGCAAAAATATTCAATAAGATTCTGACAAACAGAATCTCAAGGCCTGATTCTCATTAGTTCATGTCTGAAAACTCCCCAGAACCTGTTAGTTTGTCTGCACACTTGTGTGTATGTAGAGCCTGTATATATCCACAGAACCTCAGTTGTCCTAGAAAAGATATTTATAGCTTTTCCCAGGTGTGAAAAGGTCCTTTGCAGAAGGTGACATGATAATTGTCCCTTTGAGGGAAGATGCAATCAGGGAATAACTAGACCCATAACTGCTTTGGCTCCAAATGGCTGGTATCTACTGATGATATTGGTCCCGCTGACATTTTTAGCTGTGACATTGAATGTGGTGAGTGTTTTATTATGGTTCAGACCCAATACACTCAGAAGGCAGGTGAGGAACTGGGAAGGACAGACATTTCCCTCCAGGCTCAGTACACCTGCATCTAAGCCTTGTACTGCTTCTGAGCTGAGGAGGTGAAGTAAAGGAGGTGAGGAGGTAAGGACTGAGACCCCACAGCAGGCTGAAAATGGTCATGGCTATTTGGCTTCTGGGGGGTGAACCTTGCTGAGTCTGGGGCCAGCATGGAATGGAGTGTCCTGTGCTCTCAACTACTCTTTCCCCTTACGATGGGCTCTGCCCATCCACTAGGACCCTTGAGAACTGGACTTGTAAAATTTGAGCCATTTTGATATTTAGAATTAAAAGGAAAAGTTTAGGATCTTTGGCTATGCGTGGTCCCTGTTCTCTGCACACTTGTGTGTATATAGACATGTACACAGCCCTGGGGTAACACTCAGAGTCTGATATCAGAACCTGAATGTCACCTCAGTAGCTGAATGATAGTAGGTCAGCTTGGGCTTGTGATGTCATCTTCTTTTATTCCCCAGTGAAAGTTTCAAATTTACACTGAGTGTCCAGCCTTTATTAGCAGGAACTATTTCTTGTATCCCCACCTGTGCCCCTATAGGCTGAGGAGATGTGAATCCTGACAGTGTCTCTGCTTCCCAGTCAAGGAGCCAGGGATAGGGACAGACTATGTCACTCAACATCACACATGTGGAACTTGTCCTACAGCTGCCAACAAAGGTAGTCACAGGTGTTTCTTCTGCCTGACACTGGCCCAGTACTTTGGAGCAAGATAATCAGCTGCCAGCAACTGTAACCAAATGACACCCTAACTCTTTGTAACTGATATGATTTTACTTTTCTCTCTGGTGATTTTGGAGGTTCTGGGGAGTGGTCTGAATACCTCCACTCTGTGTGAATGTGTTCAGGGAGGGTGTGAAGTGACAGACACTTGACTCACCAGGAAGTGCACCTGCTGCATTTGTGTATGCTCTATGAGTCGCTGTCACTGCATCAGAGACCTAGTCTGCCCTTCACTGGGATGAAGTGACCTTGGGAAAGCTAAGAAACAATCTCTATTCTTTGTTTTTATTTTTTCCTCCTTCACTATATACATGGTTTCATTGAGGTATAAATGACAAGTGTATAATTTGATAATTCTAGGTGTACTTCTATACCCTTGAACCTAATGCCATTATCAAAGCATCGAACATAACCATTGTCCATGCAAATGCCCTGGTGTCCTGTGGGAAGCCTTCCCTTGCCCTCCATCCTACATTAGCCTCTAGTTAGTGACCTGCTTTCTATTATTTCAGCTGAGTTTGTATTTATCAGAATGTTATGTGAAACTTTGCCTCATTTTCTAACCACATTAAATAAGTTGAGGATATTATTTAAACTGGACGTTCAGTATTAACATACGTGGGACTACTCTACCTAGACCTAAAGCCCAACACACAGAAAGTCACCAATAAATTGTATGGATTGGTATTTTCTCTGAATGGACCTTGAACCACCTGTTAGGAAATGGTTTAGAAACACAGAAAGTGGCAGTGAGGTTCCAACCTCACTCTTCATCTGCAATCCCATCTTCCTGACTACTTTTTCTCCCCACACTTTTACCATGATTCCTCCTAAGTGATTGGGTCTCTCCCAATTCCTTTTTTCTCCCTCATTATTGTCTCTTAGTCAATCTGCTTCAGGATACTGATTTTTTATCTAGCACTTTCCATGCAGGAGCTTTCAATCCAGTTATTCCTGTCACCAGTGTCTGACCTTACCCTCAAAATCCCATTTCTTTTCTGTTTTCACATTTATGTGTAACTGATGTCCCCCTCTGTGGTACTTCCACTGCTCAAGTTTCCCGATGGTTTGGTTATTTAGATTTACATTGTGACCGTTCCTGCTGTCAGTTTAACAATTGCTTCATAAAGAGAATTCCAGCAGAGAGCATAAGTGGCATCACAAGAGATTATTCCTCTCTAGCTTAACAGAGTGGCTAGGACAAGACCCTTAGGACCTGCATTACTGGAGCTAGATCCCTCATCTGCCACTAGTGAATCATGAGGCTTTTGGTGAAACACTTGTCTTCTTCCTGTCTGATTATTATCTTCTGCCAAGTGAGAATGGTATCCACCAAATTTAGGATATCAGACAATTAATAAATTGATATGTTTGACTCTCCAAACAGTTATGTGTCACAGGGTCAAGTCTCAGTAAATTTCACCAATTGTATCATGAATTTTCTGGTCTTATAAAAGTAGGTTCACCCTATGAACGTGAACCTGGATCAGCCTGGGATTTGAACCTGATGGATCAGACCCAGCAGTGGTCACCTTGCCATGATTTGATTTGAAGGAAATGCTAATTCACCCTGCCTGATTTGATATGTGACAGAGGTGGGAATATTCCTTTTCATGTTGTACAGGCTTTGACCCTGGCCATACCTCAATGTTTGTGAAATGGATGACGGTCAAGTGTGCTAACTTTAGTGAGAGCACTTTTGCTTAGATTGGTTTTCTTTTTTGCAGAATCCAAGAAAACTATCTCACTCTTCTTTATGGAACCCACACTGTTACCCCACAGAAAAGTCTTTTCTTGACAGACAAACAGGTAAGTGTTACACTTGTTACACTTGGTGAAGAAAAACATTACAAAGGGAACATGCCTTGATCAAAATCCAAAAGTAGGATGTGTTTCATTGCTGGAAATGGTAGCAGGAGTATGGCCATCTGGAGCCAAAAGTAGTTTCATGTGTGTTTAGCAACCTGGCAGCTCTCCAAACTGTATCCATCGGATATTTGTGAACTCTCCATTATACAAGAATGTTTGTATTATAATTGGCAAAAATCCTGCCATGTTTTAACCAGCTCACGCTTCATCCCTTGTCTTTGTCTGGAGATTAGGGATGGAGGTGAGTATTGCTACCCTCTAATTACAAGGCTGGTTCCCCTGGCCACCAGCCCCCGTTTGAGGCTGCCCAGGAGTTCACTGAGAGTCATCCTATTCGGGGAGAAGATAATCCCATCACACAGGAAATTCAAAGGATTTAAAAGATCTGTGTCAGATGTTTACACCACTCAGATAATTATAGAGATCTTACCATTGTTGTGTCTTGAACCAGGGTTAAAGACAAATACTTTTCCTATTTCCTGTATGAAAAAAGGGACTCAACACTGTGTCAAGAACTAAAAGCAGAAACACACGCACATATATAATTAAATTGCTGTATACTCCTCCAGTTTTGGTTAGTGTCAACATGTTCTCTATTCCTCTGCTTTTTAAGGTTTTTGTCTATATTTCTTAAATAACTTTGATTTTTCTTTGATCATAGCGAGTTTGTTTTTTATTTTTAATTGTTGGGGATTCATTAAGGGTTACAAGAAACAGGTTACACTGATTTCATTGTTATCTAAAGTTCCTCTATTTTTCAGTTCTAGAATTTTCTTTGTATTTCCTATGTAGTTCCAATTACTCCTCACTGATTTTTCTTTATCCATTTCATCACAGTAATAAAATCAGATTTAAAATTATTGTCTGCTAATTCCAACATGTGGGTGCTCTTGGGTTTAGTCTCCATTGATTGTTGCCTTGAATATGGGTTACATTTAAGGTTATTTAGATTTACATTGTGACCTATTTATGTGTTTAGTAATTTTGAATTGTGTCCTGAGACATTGTAGAGACCGCACTCAGTTATGTTTTCATGAGAAAAACAAACAACATAGATTTTTGTTCTTTCAGCAGACAGTTCATTTGACTGAACTCCATTTCAGGAGTCTTAGCTCTATTACTTGAGGCTTCTGTGAGCAGGTTAGCATCTATATGCATATTCAGGCATCTGCCAGAGACTTAGAGGATAAACACACCTGCAACCTATGGCCCCATCTTTATCTCTTCTTCCACACTTCTTTTCCTTTGCAGCCTCTGTAGTTGCCCTCAACTTTTTCCCTTGTTTCTTTTGACCAATGGGACTATGTGGGTCACTTTGTGGCTTGTCAACCACAGCTACCTTTTGAATCAGGGTCATTCTAAAAGGGGAAAAACTCACCCTTCTCATCAAGGTCAAAGTCCTTCTAGGACTGTCTTCTTCTGCTCAGTCCTTAGTGAATTCTAATGATAGTGATGTTTTGTATATTTTTTTCAGAGTATATTGTCATTATTACCCCCCCCCCAAAAAAAAAGGTTGACATGAATGTTTTCAGCTATACAAGAAGTATGTTTTCTCCCAGTGTTTGGCCATGTAAGTTTTTCTCTTAACTTTATGTTGTTAACATTACAACATTTTTTGCCTTTTGATTTTGAGGCATAGTTAGAAAGACTTTCCTCATATTCAGTTCCTAGAGCTCTGTTCTGCTTGTCTATTTGAGTGCTGATGTAATGCTTTTGCATGGTGATGCTAAAGTATGTTCTAGTAATTGGGGGAAACATTTCTGTAGCTCACACCCCTTCTTTCATCCCTCCTGCCTAATTTTGATTTTATTTTTCATTTAGTTTTTATTGTCAAATTTTCTGGCTCAAGAATATGATTTTTATACTTACTTGGTCCATGAATGTTTCAGGTTAACTTTTGGAGAACTGATACTTTATGAGGTTTCCATATCCTGCCCAGGAATGAGAAATATCTTCCATTAACCAGGTCTTATTCCTACTGTGAAGTTTAAAACTTTTCTTTGTCAAGATTCTTCAATTTATCCTGAAGGATTATACCTTTTGATTGGTTTTAAAGATAGGACTTTCTATTTCATCATGTAACTGGTTATTTGTGAATATGAAGGCTATTGAGTTTTGAATATTAATTTTATAGCTTGTTCCCTTCCTAAATTCTTATATTATTTGAATCAATTGTTAAGTCTGATTCCTTAGGAAGTGCTTATTATACAATCATGGAAACTGAAAATAGGTACTTTCTCTCTGAGATTTTATGCTAATTTATTTATTAGTATATAATTACTCATATTTACAGGAAAGTAATTATTATTATTGAAAGAATAGGCCTCTTTTCTTTCTCATAAGGCTAAACATAAATAAAGTACTAGAATATACATATACATAATCATGCTAAGGAAATATCCATGCACTGGCATATCTTTTTGTTTATTTTTTTAATAATGCTGCTGATATTTGTCAAAGTCATTTGTTAGTATTAATGGAGACAGTCACATTATTTTAAATATTAATGGAGTCAAATTTGTCATTAGATTTTATAATGTTGAACTCTCCCTGAATTCCTGAACATGTCTCACATCATCATAGTATGTTGTCTTCTTAATGCCATGTGTCTAGTGACCCAAAAGTTATGAGGCAGTATGGTATAAATTAATAAAAACAAGCAGCAAATTTAGTACTGTTTTTATCACTGATTACTGAAACCCACACATTTTATATAAACATGATGAAAACAGTGAAATAATCTACAATTGAGATGTATGGTTATATCAGAGGAGTAGGACTGTAAATGACAGATGGAGTATAGATTAATTCTTTTTTATGTGTGTCCTTTTATTATTTTACTACTATATGATAAACATATACATTAACTAAAAATTTTGGAGAGACGTTTACTAAGGTAATAAAAATAACACAATTTCTGTATGTCACCATAGATCCAGTAATGCCACAATCCCTGATGCCTATCTCCATAACACCCTTTATATGCATCATTTGCATTTTACTATCACCATAATTTATATACCTGTCTCCTACACTGGGCTCTGAGCTCTTAGGAACAATGATGCAGGTCATTTAATCTTTGTATATTCAAAGACTGACAAACTCTTCTGTATGCAGTGGGTGTTTCAGAGACATTTTTGATGTGGAAGATAAAGCTTTGCCTGAGAATATTGCCCTGTAGCATTTGGGAAACAGAATTAATAATACCCAATCCTACATGGCCTTGGAGGATAAAAAAAGGCTGGCTATTCTAAGTGGTATTTCTCCGCTCATCAGTGTGAAGTCCCCTCCCTGTAAATGTAACTGCTGTCTTTAGACAGAGGAATTATTGATGACCCAGGAGTCTCCATTGGAACTAGAAATTCCAGAGCAAATCTGGGACTAGTGTTATAACTGAATTCTAACTCTTTGACTTTCAGACTCTTTTCTGAACAACTTCTTTATGATCCCATGAGAATGACTCTCATTGATTTGATCCTGAGGCTACTGTTTATGGTACAGACTTGGACTGGGGTAATGGGGAGCACATTTTTGCTCTTAACCTATGCCTCCAGAGCATGCACCAGCCAGACACCAAGGCCCACAATCCTGATCCTCACCAACCTTGCTGTGGCCAACCTCTTGGTTCTTCTGTTCAAAGGGATCCCTCAAATGATATTTATCTGGGGAGTGACAAACATCCTGGGCAATACTGCATGTAAACTTGTCAATTATATCCAAAGAACAGCCCGGGGCCTTTCTCTCTGTACGGACTTGCCACTTGAGCAGTTTTCAGGCCATCATCATCAGCCCTAGAACTGGTGGGTGGATGAAGCTCAAAGACACAGCTTTGAAGAACATCAGGTTTTCCTGCTTTCTGTGCTGGATCTCCAATCTGCTGATAAACATCTTTGACCCTATACAGACTCAGGACCTTCCGCATATCCACAATTCTACAATGACACGGTATGGACTCTGCTCTTCTAAAAGTCCTAACTTATCTTCTACTGAAATCTATACAATTCTAATGGCTTTCCCAGATGCTGTGTTCATGGGATTCATGGCTGGGGCCAGTGTCTATATGGTCCTCCTCCTACACAGACACCACCAGAGAGTCAGGCATATTCACATCCTTGGTACCGCCCACAGATTCTCCCCTGAGGCAAAAGCCACTCAGAACATCCTGCTTCTGGCAATTACTTTCATTTTATTTTACTTTCTTAATTCCTTCCTTATAATTTATAATACCGTGTTTTTCAAAACTCAACATTGGTTTCATAGTGCTACCACCTTTCTTGTGTCAGGTTATGCCCCTCTTAGCCCTCTGATACTGATGCTTCGAGATCCACAACCACCAAGTTTTTGTTCTTTGATGATAAAGGAAAAGAACTAGTAGGTGAAGGAAAATTACTAGTAGTCCCATTCACAACAACATTGCTTTTTCTTCAGAAAATCTGCTCATTCACTTATTCACATGAGTAGGAGAGCCTGTTTAGAACATGAGTGACATACACTCAAGATATTGATGATAAAAAGATTTGGATAACATTGACTTAGCCATGAAGAGACTTTGAACTTCACTCAGAAGCCAGACCAACAACCAGATAAACAGAAATCTATATGTCAGCACCATCTGATGCTTTGTGATTGCATTGTTCTTTTAAAACAGTGTTTCTCAAACTTCCTATCACCACAATATATTTTCACTGTTAAAAAGAGGTCCCGACCCTCAGGTTGACAACAGCTGCTTTAAAATATTTGTTGGAAATGTGAAAGTTGACCTGGATAGAAATAGTTTGGGGACATATTAGAATTTTTAATGGGTTATTAGAGCAAATTGGTTGCATATTATTCATTAATAGACAGTAACAATTGTATTTACCAACTGCAACCTTGTATGCCTAACCCATGTGGAGCTAGTTAATCATTATAAGGTTTAAGGTATTAGTAATTTCTCTACATGCTTTAATTTTCTTCCTTTCCCGCCCCATCCCCAGCCTCTGGAGTTTCCTTTTCACAAGCTAATTCGATCCCAGAACTCCAAAGGAGATATATGCATATGTATCTCATATATATATATATATATGTGAGTGTGTATATATATATACATATGTATATATATATATACACACACACATTCACACACACACAAAAAAGAAACCCCATATTTGCATTACTGGACCTTTTAACTAAGTTTGCCTTTTAGAATTTGTTTCTGAAAAATTTCAAAAACTGGCATATAGTCCTCAAACCTAAGTGTTAGAAATACCTGAAAAGTTCATCCCTGCTGGAGAACAAACACACACAGCATTCACATCCATAGGGCCTTGTGAATTGGCTGAAATTTATTTATTTATTTATTTTTTTATTACATAATAATTCAGCAGTTGCTTGGCCTCAACTTCCCTTATGTTTTTTCTTCTCTCTTTGGGATGCCAGTCAACTCTCTATGTTTTCCTCTCTGTTCCCCTATTCCCTTTCCCTTTCTCACTCCTTCTCTTCTCTTTCTAAGATAATATAAAATCTTCACTTTTATATCCTGAGCTTGGCCTGGAGAAATTTCTCTAGCTATCACCTCATCCAGTGACATATCTCACTTTTGAATTTGTCATTCTAAACTTTACTCTGTACAACACCATTCTGACCCTATAGTTGTTCTTGTATACAATTTTCCTGGTGTACACTCCTGTACATGAAAGTTATAAAAGCCTGTCTTTCAGATCACCTGCTGAGTACAACCATTTACCCTCCACTCAGAGGTTTCATGTTTTTTTCTTATTCATCTCCTATCAGGCATTGTGTACACAGTGACAACAGAAACTCACATTTTCACAAATGTATTTTCCAAATGCTCTCCCTAAATGGACAACCAGTGATAATACGGTACAGATAACTTGACTATTAAGGTTTTATCCATGCAACCCTTTCTAAACACTTTAGTGAAAAAGTTTTGGTGATTCAAATGATAACATAAGACCACTATCTGTACCTTAAAACATGAACAAAAACTGCATCTTTTCTTTTTCTCTCTCTGTCTTTTCTTTTCTTTCTGACAGAGTCTGACTTTATTGCCCAGTATAGAGTGGTGTGACTTCATCATAGTTCATAGCAAAGTCAAATTCCTGGGCTCAAGCCATCCCCTTTCCTCAGCCCCCAGACTATATGGGACTATAGGAATCCACCATCATACTTGACTAATTTTTCTTAGATTTTTAATAGAGATGGGGACTTGCTTTTGCTTAAGCTTTTCTCAAATTCCTTAGCTCCAAGGATCCTACTGCCTTGGCATCCAAGGGTTGTACAACTACAGACAGGAGCTACCACTGTGGGCCGAAAATCTGTATCTTCAGGACTTAAAAAAATGTACAACTGGTATGCTATCAAAGAAACAAGATCATCTCCCTTATATTAACCTTGTTTTAAAAACACAACCCTAATATTACCTAAAATTCGTTTTATAAACCTTCAAACCAAAAAAGATGATGGTTTGTATATGCTTTACATATATTTTTCTCTAGAGACAAATAAACAACTAAATAAAAACTCCTTTGACTTATGACTTCTCAAACTACTTCTCAATAGGGGATACATGCTAGCTATTGAGACACCTCACAACTCCCCTCTCAGTCCATAATAGATATTAACAAAGACTCCATCTGAAAACCTTGAAAATGTTTTCTTTCAGAAAATCCAAAATAGAGAAGATTATCTCTTTGGATACACTCTACTACCATAGTATTGAGCGACAACTCATCAACATGTTCTTTGCAACCTATCTATAACCATCAAAATAATTACTAGTAAATCTGCATCAGCAATACCTACCAAACAAAAATCTTTACACTCTACTTCCAGTGGTTCTTTATAATTACATTACTCTTGGCTGTTTCTTAACAGAAGAAGAAAATGTTTATGCTACAGCCACTTCTTCATGTTACATTGATACCTCCACAAAAGTAAAAACAAATGTTAATAAACAACAAACTTCATGGACACAACAGATAAACAGAGATGATCTTGAAAAGTGAAATTAATTCCCTAGTCTGTTCTCTAAAATTACTCACAATACTCACTTATTCATTCAGAAACCTTAAAAATTTAGCCATTCCTTTTTACTACTGGTTTTCTGAATGACAAATGTATTAATATTACACAGACTAAAAGACTATTTCAAAACAACAAAAAACATTCAAATAATGAAACCAGAGACATTCATTCACCTATGACTCCTGAGTACTTTGAAGTACAAGCTCAAAATTTTCATTCCTCATACCCCAACTAGACTCCATTTCAAAAAAAAAAAAATACAGACAAATCTTTAAAATTAGGTGAGATCCCCGCAAATTCCTCCCCTTCTTTCATCTTATCCTTCTCCAACTCCTCCACTATCCCACCTTTCACCTCATTCTTGCTGGATTATATTTGTGATTTATCATTTGTATCAATGTGTATGTGACTATATACTGGTTTTATAATAACATTGAGTACATTGGATCCTTTTCTTCCACCATTCTTGAAATACTTTACCAAGAAGAATATGTTCCAACAGTTTCCTTGCAACTGGGTATGGTGGATCTGGGGAGACAAGACTCCAGGCATCTCTGGCTGATGAGAACTGCTCATAAACATCCCTTTGAGGACACAGGGAGTTATCTGGAGACTTCTGGACCCCATGTGGAGGACAAAGGCAGTGGAAAACTGGCTAGTGGTTGTGTGTGTTCCTTTGGTCTAATCCCATCAGCAGCTGTAAGTACAGCAGTAGTGAGATTGCAAGCTGGAAAGGCCTTACTTGTGAGCTGTTTTGGTTTTATGGACTTGGTACTCAATTGAACTACCTTGGAAGAACTTGGGCAAGAGTGTGGAGGACTTTAATCACTGTCTAAGGCCCCAAACTGAGCCACTGAGTGAGACAGAACTAATAGTATTTGGCTGTGGGCAGTACAGAGCCATTGTGGAAGAAGTGCCCAAGCATGCTCCACCTCAGGGTCATAGAGCAAGGATTGAGTGGGAGCTAGTAAACTAGTGACTGAGCACCCTAATGGTGGGAACTGAGAAGCCTTACTGCCTTAGCCCTCAGAGTCATAGAGTGAGACCAGTTTAGGCACACTGGGTAAGTGGACAGCCACTTCAGGAGTGATCTCAGTGACAAGTGCTTTCTTGGGAAAGCTTCTGCTTAGCCAAGGTTAGCAATTTAAAGGCCCTTGCAAGAGGACTGAGGAGTGATTTAGGCTTTCCACCCTGCGAGGTTTGAGAATTCAACAGAGGCCTCCAGTCTCAGTACAAGCATATGAGCATTGTGATTAACATCACATACCCCATAAGATCACCTGTTGCCCAGACAATATTCAGCAAGATATACATACTGTTTTGTTTTAGGTTTTTTTTTTAATTTGGTTTTTGTTGTTGTTGTTTTGTTTTTTAATTTCAACATTTTCCTTATATTTCCTTATTTTTCTTTTATTTTTTCTTTCTTATCTTTCTTCATTTCTCTAGTTTAAACATAATTTCACATTGTTGCTTTTTTCAACAATTAAAACCTCATTTTGGCTAGTGTTTCTACCCTTATTATGTAGTTTTTTCCCAAATTTTATTCCATAAAGTATTCTATTTGCTTGTTTTGGTTTGATTTATAGCATTTTTGTCTGTCTTCTATACTTGGTGGAGGTAGGGTACTGTGTCCAAACAGGCTATCAAAGAGCTGTTGACCTCAAGGTAATCACTCAACCCAGCCCCTCAGAGACTGGATGTTTTTAAGGTTGGGTAAAAGTGCCCTACTATACACCTATATTGCTCTGTTACCCTCTGTCTATGCCTCTCTTCCTTTTGGCAATAATACTTTTTACCCAATCCCTCTCCTTTCTCTCTCTTTTTTTATTTTCTTATTTTCTTTCTTTTTTCCCTTATTGTTCTTCAACCTTCTCATCCTCCTTGTCCTGTACCAAAAGAATTTATTGAAACCCAGGTCCAGGGCAAGGAAACTTAAAGAGCAAGAGGAAATGCAAGGGAAATTGGGGCAAGGAAACAGATAAAAGAAACCACTCATGAGGAAGAATCAGCAGAAAAATCCTGCCAATGTGAAAGACCAGTCCAAGGCAACCCCACCCCCAAGAGACCATGAGGTAGCTAGTACAGAGTATTCCACCTGTAAAGAAATGTTAGAAATGACAGAAAGGGAATTTAGAGAACAGATGATGAAAACAATAAAGGAAATGATGGAAACAAAGAAAGAAACTTCTGAGAAAGTGAAAAATAACCAAAAGGATATCCAAAAACAGAATCAAATAAGAGATGAATGATATGAAGAATATAGAAAGGATATAACAGAGCTGAAAGAACTGAAGCAGTCAATTAGGGAACTTAAAGATGCAATAGAAAGTATCAAAAAGAGATTAGACCATGCAGATGAAAGAATATCAAAAGTAGAGGACAAAACTCTTGAGATAACTGAGATAGGTAAAGAGGCATAAAAGAAGAGACAGAAAGCAGAACATTCACTGACAGAATTATGGGACTATATGAAGCTCCAAACATATGAGTTATAGGTATCCCATAAGGGGAAGAAGAATGCCCCAGGGGAATGAAAGCCATACTAGAAAATATTATAAATGAGAATTTCCCAAATATCACCAAAGATTCTGACACACTCCTTTCAGAAGGACGTTGGACCCCAGGTCTCCTCAACTCTAACCAAGCTTCTCCAAGACACATTGTGATAGACCTGTCCAAAGTCAAGACAAAAGAAAAGATTCTTTAAACTGCAAGGAGGGAGTAAGAACCTGAGATCTACAGGGGAAAATCCATCAGGGTGACTACATACTTCTCTAATGAAACTTTCCAAACAAGAAGACAATGGTCATCTACCTTTAATTTACTTAAACAGAAGAATTTCCAGCCTGGAATTCTATAGACTGCTAAGCTAAGCTTGAAAATAGATGGGGGAATAAAATCATCTAGTGATAAACAAACATTGAGAAAATTGTCCACATCAAGGCCAGCTCTAGAAGAAATACTTTACCCTGTTCTACACACTAACTATTACAATGGAATGACATCAAAGTAAGAACTCAGAAATTAAAGGATAGAACCTAACTTCCACAGTGATGCAAAAGACGAAACTAAGCAATGGACTCTCACAAAATAAGATGAATAGAATACTACCATACTTATCAAATATCTCAATAAATGTTAATGGCTTGAATTCCCCATTGGAGAGGCATAGATTGGCTGACTGGATTAAAAAACACATACTCATTTGTTTTCTGCAGGAAACACACCTAGCTTCAAAAGACAAAATAAAACTCTGAGTTAAGGGTTGGAAGACAATTTTTCAGGAAAATGGAATTCAGAAGAAAAGAGGAGTTGCAATCTTTTTATCAAATACATGTGGATTTATAGCATAGAAAGTAAAAAAGACAAAGATGGTCACTTTCTAACGGTTGAGGGAAAAATACAAGAAGACAGGTCAATTATAAATTTTTATGCACCCAATTCAAATACTCCCAGATTATTGAAACACACCTTACTCAATCTGAGCAGTATGATATCCTATAATAGCATGGTAACAGGGGACTTTAACACTCCTCTTACAGAGCTGGACAGATCCTCTAAATAGAAATTCAAAAAGGGTATAATGGACTTAAATGAGACCCTAGAAAAATTGTGCTTGATAGATGCATGTAGAACACTCCATCCCAAAGATAAAGAATATACATTCTTCTCATTGCCCCATGGAACGTTCTCCAAAATTGATCATATCCTAGAGAACACACATAAAAAAAAACCCTCAACAAAATCAAAACAATTGAAATTTTATCTTGTGTCTTCTCAGACCACAAGGCACTGAAGTTGGAACTCAACTCCACACAAAGGCACAGAAACTAAACAACCTTATGCAGAATGACAGTTGGGTGCAGGAAGAAATAAAAGAGGAAATCATTAACTTCCTTGATCATAACAACAAAGAAGACCAAAACCTGTGGGATCCTGCAGAAACAGTTTTGAGAGGAAAACTTATCACTTTAGATGCCTACATTCGAAAAATAGAAAGAGAGTGCATCAACAAACCATCTGAGAAAAACTGGAGAAAGAAGAAAAATCTAAGCCTAAACCCAGTAGAAGAAACAAAATATCCAAAATTAAATCAGAGTTCCATGAAATTGAAAACAAAGTAATCATTCAGAAAATTAATAAAACAATGAATTGGATTTTTTAAAAAATAAATGAAATAGATAAACCTTTGGCCAGACTGATTAGAAATAGGAAAGGAAGGTCTCTAGTAACCTCAATCAGGAATGATAAAGGGGAAATAACTGATGCCACAAATGCAAGGGATCATCTCTGAATACTATCAGAAACTCTATGCCCAGAAATTTGACAATGTAAAGGAAATGGATCAATATTTGGAATCACACCCTCTTCCTAGACTTAGCCAGGAAGAAATAGAACTCCTGAACAGACCAATTTCAAGTACTTAGATTAAAGAACAAAAAAAAAGCTTCCAACAAAAAATGCCCTGTTTTAGATGGCTTCACATCAGAATTATATCAATCCTTCAAGGAAGAGTTTATTCCCGTACTGCAGAAATCATTCCAAAAAATTGAGGGGAAAGAATCTTCCCCAACATGTTCTATGAAGCAAACAACACCCTGATATTAAACTAGGAAAGACCCAACTCAAAAGGAGAGTTTTGGACCAATTTCACTAACGAATATGGATGTAAAAGTTCTCAACAAAATCCTAGTCAATAGAATACTGCTTATCAACAAAAAAGTCATACATCAGGATCAAGTAGGTTTCATTCCAGGGATACAAGGCTGGTTTGACATATGCAATTCCAAACATTGTATCCACTATATTAACAGAAGCAAAAATAAAGACCATATGATCTTCTCAATAGATACAGAAAAAGCATTTGATAAAATCCAACATCCTTTCCTAATTAGAACACTGAAGAATATAGGCATAGGTAGCACATTTCTGAAATTGATTGAAACTATCTATGACAAACCCACAACTAATATCTTACTGGAAGGAATAAAACTGAAAATTTTCCCTCTTATAACTGGAACCAGACAAGGTTGTCCTCTGTCACCATTACTATTCAACATAGTTCTGATAGTTTTAGTTAAAGCAATTAAGCAAGACAAGAAAATAAAGGGAATCCAAATGGGATCAGAGGAGGTCAAACTCTCCCTCTTTGCTGATGACATGATCTTATACTTAGAGAATCCCAAAGACTCAATCACAAGACTCCTTGGGGTCATCAAAAAATACGGTAATATCTCAGGATATAAAATCAACGTCCAAAAGTCAGTTGCCTTTGAATACACCAGTAACAGTCGAGATGAGAGGCTAATTAAGGACACAACTCCCTTCACCATAGCTTCAAAGAAAATCAAATACCAAGGAATACACCTAACAAAGGAGGTGAAGGACCTCTATAAAGAAAATTATGAAATCCTAAGAAAAGAAATAGCAGAGGATATTAACAAATGGAAGAACATACCATACTCATGCCTGGGAAGAATCAACATTGTTAAAATGTCTATACTTCCCAAAGCAATCTACCTATTCAATGCCATTCCTATTAAACTATCAACAATAAAAATAAAATAAAATAAAATAAAATTTCCAACTACTAAGGAGCTGGAGGAAATCAAGTTAATATAAATAAATGAAGAAATAAATTACCAACATCATACTTTCAGGATTTGGGAAAAATGATTCTGTGTTTTGTATGGAACCAGATAAAACCCTATATAGTTAAGGCTGTTCTTAGTAATAAAAATAAAACTGGGGGAATCACCATATCAGATTCTAGGCTGTACTAAAGCCATAATGGTCAAGACTACATGGTACTGACACAAAAAGAGAGACATAGATATGGATATCCACATATAAAAGACTGAAACTGGACCCACACATTTCCCCACTCACAACAATTGATTCAAGATGCATAAATGACTTAAATTTAAGACATAAAACAATAAAAATCGTCAAAGAAAGCATAGGAAAAACACTGGAAGATATTGGCTTGGGGAAAGACTTAATGAAGAAGACTGCCATGGCAATTGCAGCAACAACAAAAATAAACAAGAGTGACTTAATTAAACTGAAAAGCTTCTGTACAGCTAAGGAGACAACAACCAAAGCAAATAGACAACCTACACAATGGGAAAAGATATTTGCATATTTTTAATCAGTCAAAAGCTTGATAGCTAGAATCTGTAAAGAACTCAAATTAATCCACATGAAAAAAAGGCAACAATCCCATATATCAATGCTCAAGAGACATAAATAGAAACTAATCTAAAGCAGACAGACAAATGGCTAACAAGTATATGAAAAAATGCTCATCATCCCTATTTATTATAGAAATGCAAATCGAAATGACCCTGAGATATCATCTACCCTCAGCGAGAATGACTCACATCACAAAATCTCAAAACTGCAGATACTGGCATGGATGTGGAGAGAAGGGGACACTTTTACACTGCTGGTGAGACTGCAAACTAATACAAATTTTTGTAAGGAAGTATGGAGAAAGCTCAAAGAACTCAAGCTAGACCTCCAATCTCATTACTGGGCATCTACTCAGAAGGAAAAAAACTCCGTTTATCATAAGGATATTTGCACTGGACTTTTTATTGTAGCTAAATTTACAATTGCCAAAATGTGGAAACAGCCTAAATGCCTACCAACCCAGGAATGGATCAACAAGCAGTGGTATATGTACACCATACTATTCAGCCATTAAAAAAAAAGGAGACTTTACAGCCTTTGTATTAACCTGGCTGGAAGTGGAACACATTATTACTAGTTAAAGCATCAAAAAATGGAAAAGTATGAATCCCATATACTCAATTTTGATATGAGGACAATTAAAGACATGGTGGGGGTGGGGAAGCAGAGAGCAGAGAGAGAAAGGAGGGAGAGGTAAGGAAAGGAAGAGCAGAGAGAGTGAAGGAGGGAGAGAGGTGGGGCCTTGGTGTGTGCCAAACTTTTGGGGGGCAAGACACAATTGTAAGAGGGACTTTACCTAACAAATGCAAACAGTGTAATCTGGTTTCTTGTATGCTCAATGAATCCCCAACACTAAAAAGGAAAATGAAGACTATGTTCCAACTCAATTCAGGTAAACAAAAAAGATGTAAAGTCTCCATCTTTTATGGCTGCATAGTATTCCATGGCATACATATATCACAATTTGTTATCCCTTCATGGCTTGATGGACATTTAGACTGCTTCCACAATGCCTTTCCATTATGAAAGGAACTGTAGTAAATATTCTGGTGCAAATGTCTTTGTTGTAAAATGATTTTTGTTTTTCTGGGCAGATACCTGTAATGGAATTGCAGGATCAAACAGTGGGTCAACTTTTAGTTCTGGAGAATTCTCCATACTTTTCTTCAAAAAGGCTGTATTGGTTTGCAACTGCACCAGCAGTGTATAAGTGTTCCATTCTCTCCATGCAAACATCTGCAACTTGGAGATTTTGTGATACAGGCTTATTTCATTGGAGTTGAGTGATATCCAAAGTTTTGATTTGCATTTCTCCGATGATTAGGGACAATAAGCATTTTTGCATGTGTTTGTTAGCCATTCATGTGTTCTCTTTAGAGAAGATTCTATTCATCTCTCTTGCACATTGATATATGGGATTGTTGGCTTTTTTCATGTGGATTACTTTGCGTTTTCTGTAGGTCCTAACTATCAAGCTTTGGTCCAATTCAAAATATGCAAATACTCTTTCCCATTGTGTATGTTGTCTATTTGCTTTGTTTGTTGTCTCCTCAGCTATAAGAAGTGTTTCTGATTAATTAAATCCCATTTATTGGGATTATTATTATCCTAATTATTTTCATTGTTATTGCAATTGTCATGAAAGCCTTCATCATAAAGTCTTTCCCCATGCCTCTATTTTCAAGTATTTTTCCTGTGCTTTCTTTGAGGATTTTTATCATTTCATGCCTTAAATTTAGTTTTTTTAGCCTTCATATGAAAGCTATAAATTAGCTTCATATTAGGGCTGAGTACATTGGATACTTTTTCTTCCATTCTTGAGATACTTTGCTAAGAAGAATATGTTGCAGCTCCATCCATGTAAACACAAAAGAGGTAAAGTCTCCATCTTTCTTTAAG
>CAUYON010107929.1:0-17600 GCA_963573935.1 Arctocebus calabarensis
TGATCACTATATAAAGACATTGATACTCTACCTTTAATAAGTTTCACCAGTACCCTGCTAAGATGCACCGTAGGTGTGTTCCCACTAATTGCCCTCCCTCCACCCATCCTCCCCCCTCCCCTCCCCTCCCTTTCCCCTTTCTCTGTATTCTTGTGCTATAATTGGGTTTTAGTCTTCATATGAAAGCTATAAATTAGATTCATATTAGGGCTGAGTACATTGGATACTTTTTCTTCCACTCTTGAGATACTTTGCTAAGAAGAATATGTTCAAATGCCCATCGACCCACAAATGGATTAATAATTTGTGGTACATGTATTCCACTTGTTTTTAAGTATTTTTTGTATGTTCTCCTTTTTTAACTTTTTAATTTTTGTTGTTGTTAAAAACTAAGATGCAATCACGCACGTTAGCCTAACCTTCCTCGGGATCAGTATGATGGGTACCACTGCCCCCACCTCCAGGTCTTGTCCCACGGGACGTCGGGGACGATGACGCTCAGAGCTGCCATCTCTGGGGGGAGCAGTGCTGTCTTCTGGACACCTCTTGAAGGACAGCGTGAGACTATCGTACAGTTAACTTATTTTTTACATAAGTTGAAGGAGTACACCAGAAAAGAAGATAGAAAGTATAGCACAATTAAGTCCATAAACCAGTGACATCACCAATTGTCATCAGGTACCACGACTGTAGGTGACCGTCCATGCTACACTTTCTTTTTTTTTTTTTCATGCTACACTTTCTATGTAATGATGGCAACATTGACTCACCAGTTGTTCTGTATGTAGTAGCCTGCAGGAATTTTTCTATGAATTGTCTCATTAAATTCTCCCCATTAGAAAAATAGCTATGATATTCATTTTATTGATGAAAAAACTGAGATTTTAGGAAATTGGGCTCTCTGTCAAAAGTCACATATTTACTAATTGCTAGAGCAAGTAATCAAACCAAATTCTGACTCAAAGGCTAAAGCTCCTAATTACTATATTATACTAACGCCAATATTTTCCTCAAATCTTGTCCTTTCTTTCTATTCATTCTGTGCCTACTTTTATTTGTTTTTAATTTCCGAAAGTTATGGGTGTACAAATGTTTGGTTACTTGAATCGCTTTTGTGCAGTTGAAGTGAAAGTTATAAGTGTGCCCCTCACCAAGATAGGCCCATTGTGCACAGTAGGGGTGAATTTCCCTCTCCCCCTCCTCCACCCTCCTACCAGCTTGGTTCCCGCTGAGTTTTATTACCATATGAGCACATGAGTGGTGACCAACTACTTCCAATTCAATAGTCAGTACTGTGACAATGGTTACTTTTTTAAAAGGGTAAGTACTACGTTTTTCCATTGTTGTGACACTTCACTTAGAAGAACGGTCTCCAGTTCTATCCAGATTGTTACAAAAGGCATGAGTTCATCATTTTTGTTTTATGGCCCAGTAGTTTTATATACTCTTTGGTATATATAGACCGTGGTATATATAAAATTCACTCATGTATTGGTGGGCACTTGGGTAGATTCCACATCTTTGCAATTATGAATTGTGCTCCTGTAAACATTCAAATGCAAGTGTCTTTTTTGATCAAATGACTTTTATTCCTTTGGGTAAATACCCAACAGTGGGATTGCTGGAGCAAAGGGTAGACCTACTTTTAGTTCTTGAGGACTCTCCACAGTGTTTCCCACAGAGTTTGTTCTAGTTTTCAGCCGCAGCGTCAGTGTACAAGTGTTCCTTTCTCTCCACATCCCTGCCAGTGTCTACAGTTTGGGGACTTTTTGATAAGTGCCATTCTCTTATATGACTGGCAGTGCAGTTTCATCTACCTTCTCACCACAAACAAGTGAGCAACGTGTCACACCACAACCTTACAACAGCCATGACATCACTGGGCAAGTGGGATTTTTTCAGCTCCATTATAATCTCATGGGACCACCACCATTATTTGGTCTGTCGTTGACTGAAACTTCATATGAGGCACCTACTGTGTGCAGATAAATATTTTTCTGTATCTATATCTATCTCTATTTCTACTTCTCCCTCTGTCCCTCCTTATTTTCTTTCCTCTTCCCTTTCTTCTCCCCAAGTACGAGGCATATAATCCAAGATCTTTGCACATCAGAATCCTTCACTCAGAATAGTGAATAGGAGCATAAGGAATTCTATCCCTGCCTTTTCCCACAGACGTGGACTGATGCCAAAGTGAAGATGTTTGCAAGTTTGGAACAGGCTGGGGAAAGGGTGTGGACTGTCATCACACTGGGATGAAGTCATCTTGACGCCCTCTGTCCCCAAATAACTCCTAGTTCCTAAAAGATAAAAACTGAGAAAGGCATTGCAGTGCAGAGCGAGCTCCTGGGGTGTTAAGTCTGGAGCCCAGAGTGTGAGTCAGGCTCTTGTGACTCCACTGAATCCGAGGGTCTGAGGAAGGAAAAGGAAAGGAAGCAATGGGTGAATCCTGGGGCCTAAGGAAGAAGAAAAAGGAAAGGAAGCAACGTACTCAAGCGTGCTCGGGCGTGTTGTAAACGTCCTACTTAGCAGCGTGGTGCTGCGTCTGTTGTACTCTCTATGTCGTTGAGGCAGACTGACTCCAAGGGACGTGCGAGAGTCCAGGGAGAAGGGACTGGGGAACTCAGATCGTCATGGTGCCCTTGTTGGTGTTGGTGTGCCCAGTGATTTTGGCCTCAGGTGTTTCTTCTTCTCATGAGGGGTCACCCCAGATAAGGGGGCCACAGAGTCCTTGTGCCCCACAGCTAGAGGGGACCCCGCTTGAAAAACAGTAGTGAAGAATCGGCAGGTGGATGTTGACAGAGTCGAGTGCTGAAAAGCTACACATTTTGCTTAAAAATCAGCGCTAAATAACAAGCTAGTGCCTGGTGTAGATTTGAAAGCTGTGCTAAAACTTCAATTGAGTGAGAAAGATTGGTCATGGAGGTGACCTTGAAACAGGAAACATAGCACATGGCATCTTGTCGATGGGCACCAGCCAGGAGTTATCTTCTGGATGTCGCCACTGGGTTTTCCACCTTGATCCCATTGACCAACACTTCTCAATAGCAACTAGATGGCAGGTAATATTATTCCATTCTACCAGTTAACATTAATTAATCAAGGCTTGTAAGTACGGAAGGTTAGCTGAGGTCACACCCCAACAGGTGGCCCAGGGTGTAACCTGGGCCTTCCTGCCCTGAGAGCTGCCATCTTCTTCGTACCTTTGGTCAGCAGCACAGCCATGTTACTGGGGAGCTCCGAGGGAAGCCCCACCCAAAGCTGAAACATCAAAGGCTACAAGACACTGCTTAAAGTCCATGAGGCTTAAAAATCATAGATGTGTAATTTTTTTCCTTCTGTGAGTCACATCCTGAGGCAAGCAGTCCCAGGCTCTCCAGCAGCTCTGCTCCCAGATGCCTTGGGAGACCCCGTCTTCCTGTCTCGTGGCTCCCCTCCTCATTTTGGCCTCAATCCTAAAATAGCGACATCTGTGCTGCAGGAAGCAGGAGAAAGAAAGAAGAGAAAAGAAGAAACAAAAAGAGCGTGACTCATGAAAGCATCCTGGAAATTGTGAGTGGATTTCCCACCCAGACTCCATTGACCAAACCTTGGACTCACGGCCATGTGTAGCTGCAAGGAAGGCCTGGTAGGCCACATGCCCAGTGAAGCAGGACAGGAAAGACGGTGCAGAGGACACGTACCTGTCTCTACCAGGAGCACCTGGTGACCCTGCAATTTTCACTACCTTTTATAGATCAGCCCAGCAGCAGCTCCTAGCATTGCAGCCAACTCAAGCCTGTACTGCCCTCCCTCAAGCCTTCTCTGGTGACTCAAATGAAAACAGAAGCTGACTTTGCTTAAAGAACCAATCTGGTGTGGGAATATCTGAGAAACCTGTCACTTCCCAGAGAAACTGAAAGTTCTAAGACTCTGACTCTGCAGGCTTCCAAAGTTTGCTTTTCTTCTCACACTAGACAAATATGTTCTTGCCGGGGGCTCCACTGGGGACTCTTCCACCTGTGATGTCCTGTGACAGTGAACAACCTATCGCAACAGCACTTGGGGGCTCAGCCAGTCACTCTGTCCCTGGAAAGGCACCAAGGCCTGACAATTAAGTCTGTGAAGTTGCCACTGTGCATTTAAGTTGGCAGCACTGTACAAACAGCTCAATAAGGTCCACAACCTTGGTTTATCAGCCGCTTCCTGCTGTGTGAGTAGTATTCATTATCATCGTTGTATGTTTTTCTGTGCCATCCGGAGAATGTCAGAGCTTGAATTAGAGCAACAAACAAAACATTCGTAAATTTCTTGTTAAACTTGACAAGAGTCAGAAAAGCACAATGGCTCCCGCCTGTAATCCCAGCACTGTGGGAGGCCAAGGCAGAAGGATTCCTTGAGCTCAAGAGTTTGAGACCAGCCTGAGCAAGAGTGAGACCCTCTCTCTACTAAAAATAGAAAAACTAGCCAGCATCATGGCAGGCACCTGTAGTCCCAGCTACTGAGGAGGTTGAGGCAAGGGGATTGCTTGAGCCCAAGAATTTGAGGTTGCTGTGAGTTGTGACGCCATAGCACTCTACCCAGAGTGATAAAGTGAGACTCTGTCTCAAAAAAAAAAAACTTGATAAAAGTGTAAGTGAACTCAGGGACATGTTAGCCCAAGTTTATGGGGATATTGTTATGAAGAAAAACACAATGTACAAATGGATTAAATGTTGTTCTGAGCAGAGAGAAAATGTCACTGATAAGAGAGGTCAGGTTGGCCAGTAATGAACAGAACTAATGAGAACATTACAAAATTTACCATATTGTGCATCAGAATCATCAGCTGACTGTGAGAGGCACAGCAGACCAAATAAGTATTGATAGAGAAACAGAAAAATCTTAACTGAAAATCTTAGCCAACAACTCCTGGCTCTTACATCACAACAATGCACCAGCTTGCACTGCACTTTCTAGGAAGTTTTTAGCCCATAAACAAATAAGTGTATTGGAACACCATCCCTACTCACATGATCTGGCCCCACTGAGTTTTTTCTTTACCTTGAGATAAAAGAAATATAAAAAGGAAGACATTTTGATGACATTCAGGAAATCACAGGTAATTTGACAACAGCTCTGATGACCATTCCAGAAAGTTCCAAAATTGCTTTGAAGGGTGAACTAGGCACTGGTGCACAGCTTCCCAAGGGGACTGCTTTGAAGGTGACCATAGTGATATTCAGAGGTAAGCTATGTAGCACTTTTTCTAGGGTGAGTTCATGAACGTCATTGTCAGACCGAGTAGTAAATAAGGTGTCAGCCTCACATCTCCAGAGACTTGAGCTCACACAAGTCTTTCCAAGTGTAAATACACCGAGAGTCTCTCCACCTCCATGGCCTTTCTTTCACTGGGGGCTTCTAGGCCTGTGGCTCTAAAACTTGGTGGTGAATAAACAGACTCAGCTGTTTTGCACCAGGACCCAGGTTCTGCTTTGTCTCTTTTCTTCAGCCCTTGAGGTGAGTCCAATCAAGTGGTTGGGGACCTCAGTTTGACGGATCCACCGTGTGGCTGTCCTCGCACCTCTGCCAGCACAAGAGCCGCCCCGCTGCTGGCCGTGGGCTGGAGTAATCGCGTCTGGGCCTCACACCACCATGTTCTTCTTCACGTCCCTCTTAAAAACGATTTTCAATGGGATGTTGTTTTTCTGTAAGATGTTTCCTTCTGCGGCGCATGGAAGGCAGTGTTCCCTGGAGCTGTTTGGTGCCTGTAGGTGATGAACAGCCCTCCACAGGGCGACTTGTCCTGACCATAACTCTCCCAGGACGCTGATGTGAGAGCCACCCAGCAGCTCCCTTTTTCTTTACAGCAAATGCCTCTAAGAAGCTCATCCATCTTCCAGTTCCAGGAAGACGCAGAGACCTGGGAGCATTGGGTGGGTTACGTCGGTGGGCTTGAGCTCCCTTGGCAGAGGAGGCACTGCCCTCCTGTCACTGCCCAGCCACCAAGGCAAGGACAGGGGTATGGAGGGTGGAGTCCTCACACCCGCTGTGCCCTGGGACCAGAGCAGAGGAAGCCAGGAGGGGGGTTGCCGGCCTGGCACTGGAGGACAGGGAAGCAGCTTGGTGAGCACAGCAGTGCGGCGTCCTGACCCCCAGGCCACACGCTGGGGTAGCAGGGATGGGGCTGGGAAGTGTTTGTTCACTTTTGCCTGAGACTAGTGGTCAGGGAAGGTACCACCCCCACCCAGGGGAGATGACACTTTAGAAACAGGTTGATGGTGGAAAAGGATCCAGGCCAGGGTAGAGCCAGGTAAAGAACGTTCTGGACAGAGGGACATTGTACGCTGAGTCCCTGGGTACTACAGAGACTTGAGACCAGGCCGACGCGGGTGGAAACCAGAGGTGCGGTGAGAAAGAGGTGAAGAAAAGTTCTGCAATGCTTAGCTCACCTGCAGTGAGGCAGCCTGTTCAGGACCGAGGCGGCAGGTGCAGGAGTCACTGCAGTAAGTGTTCACAGCAGAGAGGGGTCGGGCTCCCCCAGAACTCAACGAGGAGAAGCAGGGTTCACAGCCAACAGGTGGGCTGGGATCCAGGGACGGGAAGTCACTAGGAGTTCTGAGCAAACTGAACTAACAGGACTCTCGCTGAAGGGAGGCCAGGTGACCAGCCATGGCCGGGGTGACAGGAGGCCGGGGTGACCACCTATGGCCGGAGTGACAGGAGGCTGGGGTGACCAGCCATGGCCGGGGTGACAGGAGGCTGGGTGACCAGCTATGGCTGGGGAGACCAGCTATGGCCGGGGTGATAGGAGGCCGGGGTGACCAGCCATGGCCAGCGTGACAGGAGGCTGGGGTGACCAGCCATAGCCGGGGTGACAGGAGGCTGAGGTGACCAGCTATGGACGGGGTGACCAGCCATGGCCAGGGTGACCAGCCATGGCCGGGGCAGGTGGAGAGTGAGGCCAGGTGAGATTAGCTGTGGAGGGCACAGGGGAGCAGGGAGGGGGACCTCAGGGCAGGGCAGGAGCAGTCCGCTGGGCCTGAGGGCCACATGAGGGAACTGGACTGTGTGCCATGACATCGTGGGCAGCGGGGGCAGGAACTGATGAACAGTCTTAGAACTGCGCCCCGAAAGGACCCTTCACAGTCTCTGGGAGATGGAAAGAAGGGACACTTCCCTCCCTGGAGGGACCGTCACACACAGCAGAGGGGTGGACGCTGCTTGTGTGTGTCTAAGTGTCACGGGGAGCGAGACAGAAGGCGCAGTTCAGTGACAGTAAGGTGGCAGGAGGTGGCAGGGAGGGAAGGGCCCTGAGCCTGGTGGGGGGTGGGGGGGCTGCACACAGAATCTGCGGGAGGGAGGGGTCGAGGTGCATCTGGGGTCCAGGAGAGGTGGGAACATTGGTCTTTGACACTCCACAGCTCTCCATGGGGATTGGGCTGTAACCACATTCAATGCGGCCAATTTCCTCATGAGATTATACTGAGCCCTGAATTACACAGGAGTTGTTTCCCTGGATGGCAAGAGCCCGGGGAAGATCCCCAATAATTCTGAGCTCGTTTGCTCCTTCCGGGCCAGCTGGTCTTTAATGGGCGACCTTATTAATGTTACTCAACGCATGAGAGAGTGCAAATTACCACTCTACAGGCCTGGGAATGCACTGGTTTCTCTGCCAAGGAGCTCAGTGGGGATGTGATTGTGCTGGGTCAGAAGGCGTCACCAGTGCCTCTGAGCGCTGTCCTCCCACCCAGATGGGCTGGAGCTGCAAGCAGGTGCACTGGTCCCAGCAAATTCCAGAGAACTGTGTTTCATTGGAGCCAGATTTTCGTTAATTTGCACGTTACACCTTACAAAAGACTTGGTCATACTGACATAATTAACAGTCATTTATTTTATATTTCGATGTGGTAAGGAGATGCAGGGTGAAAGGTCGAAAGTTTAAGAAAATAATAAAATCAGAGCAAGACATGGGAAAGCTTATCATGCCATGATCCTCTGTGCTACCTGGACACAGAAATTTGTCCTGACGTCCTCAGGAGGCAGAGGAAGAAGGGAAATATAATTTCTTACCGAAATGATGTTTTCCTTTACTCAAAGCCAATTTGTTGCTAAGAAGCATGCAGCTTCTAGTCCTAAGACCTGTAAGAAACTTCTCACATATGTGCTAATAAAGAGAATGGGATTTTTAAGAAAAAATTCTGCTTTTAATGCTCCTCAATGCAGACTAATAGAACAAAACTACTATTTGATTTACAAAAATTAAGTCTACAAGGAATCAAAAAATCTGTAGGGCACACGAGTTGTTCTTTGGTGGCTTTGCCTATAATCGGGAAGTAAATTTAAAACGCAGAAAATCAAGTGGGCTGAATAAACTCAGGAGATCTTTCGTAAAACAAATCCAAATAGGGAGCTGAGAGCTGAGGAAGCTCAACCAAACAATATTCATTAACACACACCCAGCAAGAGCCCAGTGGCCTAATAGCGGGCCTTGTGCGTGCAGCTGGGTGCAGACAAGCGAGTAGACGTAACCTGTGCCCTCACAACACCTTCAGTCTGCTCGGGGGACGGACGTGTGGGCAGATTATATACAGCACGCTGAGCCATGTAGGGGGATAGAGAAAAATAACCCTCGGGGTTGGCACAGTGCCGCTGACACGTGACTAAAGGAGTCGCTGAGGAGCCGGGTTCCACAGGACATCTCTCAGTGACAATGCAGTCTGCTGCAGAAAAGGGGCCTTCTTGCCTCCGCAGCCACTGTTTGGATTGATTGCCCTTCTTCCTTTTCCATTTTGCAAGAGCAATGGGTAGAATGGGAAATAAAGAAAAATGTGCTTCCTACGGAAAATCCTCAAAGAACTCAGATTAGATCTCCCATTTGATCCTGAAATCCCACTACTAGCTAGCATCTACCCAAAAGAAAAAAAATCATTTTATCATAAGAGATTTTATCATAACATCTGCTCTAGATTGGTTATCACAGTTCAATAATTTACAATGGCCAAGATGTGGAAATAGGCCTGACGCAGTGGCTCGCACCTGTAATCCTAGCACTCTGGGAGGCCGAGGCGGGTGGGTACCTGGAGCTCACAAGTTTGAGACCATCCGGAGCAAAAGCAAGACCCCATCTCTACTAAAAATGGAAAAAACTGAGACAAGAGGATCGCTTGGGCCTGAATTGGAGGCTGCTGTGACCTATGACGCCACAGTACACTACCCAGGGTGACAGCTTGAGACTCTGTCTCAAAAAAAAAAAAACAAGATGTGGAAAGGACCTAAATGCCCATCCATCCGTGAACGGGCTAACAAACTGTGGTACATGCACACCATGGAATACTATCCAGCCATTAAAAGGAGGAGACTTTACGTCTTTTATATTAACCTGGATGGAGGTGGAGAACATCTCTTTAGAAAAGCATCATGAGAATGGAAAAGCAAGTATCCAATGGACCCAATGCTAGGATGAAGCTAGTAGACGAGCTAATGCGCCCACACAAGAGAAAGACTCAATTTAGTTCAAGCTGGGGGAGAGAACAGGAGACGAGGAGGGGAGGAGGGGGAGGAAGGGTGTGCTCCTGCCTGATGGGCACGATGGAAGGGCACATGGCACCTGCGTGGGGGACGCAACTACAGTAGGGACTTTACCGAACAAACCCAAACCTTGTAACGTAATCATTTGTACCCTCGTATTAATCTGCAATTTTAAAAATAGAAAAAGAAAAATGCACTTCAGTTTTTGCAAAATTGCAGTTTAAAGAAGTTATTGAAATGGGCACAAAATGACTGGAAGGAAACCAGGGGTCCCTCTTCCAGTGTCAGAGCAGGTGCAATGATGGACATAACTGGTGCTCTTTTCTGTTGGCAGGTGGGGACCGCAGGACCGGCCAGCCTCCTCCTGACCACGTAAGTGCCCTCCCTGGGCTGTCCTTCTTTAATACTTCCAGAGCAAGCGGCTCTTTTCAAGGCACCTGCTGAATTTAAAAAACTAAAAATGCAAAAATTTTGAAAACAATGCATTTCCAAATGACATATTTTTTCTGGTAAGGAAGTAAGTATTTCAAGCCTTGGGCATGAACTGCATTCTAATTCCACAGCTATAAAATGGAGATAAAAATTAATTCAAATGCTCACTGTGAGGGTTAAATAGGGTGAAAATACCAACACGTCTTTACACTCACAGTAAAATGGTAAATGAAAGCAAACTTCCTGGAGAGCAGTTAGTTAACTTATTAACTAAGCAGTACAGAATACCCAGACTGTGGGCCTACTAATCCCATGATTGGGAATTTAAGAAACTAACCTAAAATTTGTACTAATGTTTGAACAGATTCACTGGTGTTTTATATTTTAAATGGTAGCACATCAGAATCATGCTGGATATACAACAACACAGAAATAAGTGAATGTTAAGTTATATCCCTTTCATGAAGCCATCGCAATATGTACAAAGATTTTTAATAAGAGGGAAAAGATTAAACCCTGTAACATTAACTTAACTACCTTACATCACAAGTAATTGTAGTGTTAAACTTATATAAAAATAAATATTTTTAAATATCTAAAAATTAGTGGATAGATAAATAATAGATAGATAGATAGAAATTGCCTATCAACTCACTGTATTTTTACTGCTTGAATATCTCTAAGGATAACTAAAGCTATGGGACCTTACCCGCAAACGCAAACACACCCGGCAGGCAAATGCGGGCTCAGGTTTTACAAAGTAGGAGGCTTAGCGTACAGAATACTGAACTTGCAGTTAAGAACTCTTGAGATCAGGGCAGCGCCTGTGGTTCAAACGAGTAGGGCGCCAGCCCCATATGCTGGAGGTGGTGAGTTCAAACCCAGCTCCTGCCAGAAATTGCAAAAAAAAAGAACTGAGATTGACAGACAGTAGATAATAAATAGATATAGGATATGTAAATGACATCTTTCATTTAGATTGTTATATATTTTACTGATAAACAGATGCACCTCGTTCTATTTCAAACAGATCTTTCTATCCATCTCTCTCTCTCTCCTCCTCTCGCTCTGTCAATGCATTGAAATATCCGTCTTCACTCCTGGAGGGAAGCCTGGGAAGTGAGATGAGTCGCTCTTCTCAGCTGGGGGGACAGCTGTCCTGCCCCCAGGACGTCCAGCAAGGGGATGGGGCCGATAGACGGTTCAGTTCCACACCCCCAGTTCTAGCTGGTCCAAGAGGTTCCCTAAGAGGCCTCTCCTTGGGGAGCCTTGACGGTCGCAGGTGCCCTGGCAGGATCCCCAGCTCGGAGCTGGCGCCCCTCCCTTTGCGGTGTTGACCGTGAAGCTTGGCGTCCCGGCCCGTCCGGGCAGCTCCTTGCCCGGCACTTGGCTGCGCCCGTCGCTCCCTCACCGCCCAGGGCGGGATCCCACGTGCCCTCAGCCAGAGCGGCCCTTACAGACATTATCGTCAAACAAGGCGGACTCGGTCACCGCCCGTCACAGCCTGGGGTCTGAATAGGGAGCCGAGAGACCTCCACCGGTCAGAAAGTGGACCTGCCGTCCGGATCCAGCACGGAGGACCCCAAGGCCACGCACCTGGCCTCTCATCCGGGCAGGCCCCCGCCCGCCCTGCCCCCTAACCAGATGAGTGCCCGGGCGCTGGGGGCTCCGCATCTGTGCGGCGAGTCCTACTCCAGCTGTGACCCTGGGGGGCCGGGCTCGGCCTTCTCTCCCCTCCCGCTCGGAGATGGCTTCTCTGCCTCTGAGCCCCTTCGCCTCGGATAAACCTGCCCTTGAGAACTGAGTCCTCCCCTCATGCCAGATCCGAGCGTGGCCTGCCCGGGAGCCCTGGGAATTGAGGGCCAGCACGTGTGAGTCACGGGCCGCACCGAGGGGCGCCCGGCGCCTCCCGCACCGCTGCTCGGCGCACACCGCTCTCCCCTCCTGAGCTGCCGGCAGGGCCACGACAGAAGAGGAGGCTTGGTGCCCTTGGCGACCCGCCCGAGTCAGAGAGCAGCGGAACTTAGAGCAGCCCTGCTCGCGTCCAGGCCCCTCCGCGGTTCTGTGTATCCTCTGAACTGAAGCCCAAAGCGCCTCGCGCGCGAGGTTGACGACGAGGTTCCCAAAGTCATCCCAGAAGTGCCACGTACCCATTGTCGAGTATCACACAGTCCCCTCCGAGGTACGCCCCTTGGGAAGCCGCGCTCCACGTCGGCGCCCAGTCCCCGCTGCAAAAAAGCTTCGGAACGCCTTTTCTGGAATGACTGTCGGGGCTGCTGTCGTTTACAGGTCTGACAATCAAGGTCACGCCCCTGCCCCGGTGTGCTTAACTTGGCGGCACTATACAAACACTTCCGTAGGGTCCCCTAGCCTGGCGTATCTGCGTCTCACAGCTGTGCTCAAGTTGACATGTGGGGGTGTCTCGCTGAGTGGCCTTCACTGTTGTTATGTGTCTTTGGGCTCCATACGATGACAGCTTTCACAGGCATTCCGGAAGAAGCGTTCCAAAATTGCTTTGAAGGGTGGACCAGGTGCTGGCCTCGGTGCCCAGCTTCCCAACGAGAACACCTGCAGACACCTGACCGCAGTGACATTCAGCAGCGAGGGACGCAGCACTTTTTCTAGGACAAGTTCATGACCTTATTTGTCAGACCTCCACATAGTAAGTACAGCAGAACGTCTGTTATCAGTGGGTTTTACATCTGCAGATGCAACCAACCTCAGTTTCAAATGTTAAAAAAAAAAACCCGAGAAAGATATAACAATACAATAATAAGAATAATGCAAACGAAAAGCACAGTGTAAGGCTGACGTGCACAGCCTTTACACAGCCCTGGGCATTGTAAGCGATCTAAAGATTAGCATTACGTATAGCCATTTAATTCATAAATAAGTTTGAAGTGGTCCCTCATAAAGATATCTCTATGAAAAGGCAAAGTACAGCATAAACTAAAAAATTTCAGTCACACACAGCTAGTTAAAGCTAGATAAAATCCACTACCTTACGCACTTTCTGGTTTGTTCACAAGCATGTGCTGAGAATGTACCATGTGCAAACAGCAGTGACACAGGCAGAGCTAAGACAAGATCAATGACCTCAACTACCAGCAACTGAAGATTAGAACAAGCTGGAGTCCAGATAAAGTTCAAGTGCTGCCACAGCCATGTAGTCTGAGCTCAGGCTCCCTCTGTTCATCACTGCCCTGGCTGTGGTTTGAATGCAACCCCCAGATTTCATGTGCTGGAAGCGCAATCCCCAAATTCACATGTGTGTGGCATTTGGTGTCACTTCCTAAGGCCCCAGCATGAACGCTAATGATCCATAGAATTGCACTAATTGCTGCCCTGACAGCTCAGCCCTAAATTAGCAGCGTAACTGTTTATCTTCGCACAGTTTGGGGCACTCTGGGGTCTAGGCTCGGCGTGGCTCTGCTGGTTCCCCTGTTCCAGGCCACACAGGCATAGCAGGCCTGCGTCTCTTCTGGTGGCTCTCAAGAACCTGCTCCGAGGTTGAGTCAGCTTGTTTGGTAGAACCTGGCTCCATTCAGTTCCAGGCCCGCTTAGCTTGCTGGCTGTCAGTCGTCAAATCCTTCTGCTCTTGGAAAGCCTCCACATTCCCTTCCTGCCCAATCTCTCCCCCTTCTCTTCTGCTTCCTCTCTGTGACCACCTCTCCTGCTTAAGGCAGCCTTAGGAGATATAATCTTCGTGCCATTCAACTCACCCATCTAAAGGCCACAAGTCAATGGTTTTCAGTATATTCAGAGTCATGTAATCATCTCTGCCATCAATACATTTCTATCAATCCAAAGTAAAATGCAAATTCCCTCTTCCCATAGCCGTCAGCAGCCATTAATCTAGCTTTCTATCCATAAACCCTCCTACTCTAGACAGTTAATACAAACAGAGTCATACAATGTTCCATTTTTATGTGACTGGCTCCTTCCATGTAGCATAATATCATTAGGCCTCATCCGTGTTGTAGCAAATACCAGCAGTTAATGATGTTTTATTGCTGAATAGCATTTCATTGGAAGGATATACCACAGTTAATTTATCTATTCAGAAGTTGATAGATATTTAGGTTTTTCTGCTTTTTGCTATTATCAATAATGCTGCTGTGAACATTCATACACAAATTTTTATGGGAATGAGGAATTGCTGGGTTACAGTAATTCTGCGTTTATCCTTTTAAGCAAGTGCTAGAGCGTTTCCCACAGGGCCGCACCTGTTACACTCCCACCAGCAACGCACGAAAGCTCCGATTCTCCTCATCCTTGTCAGCACTTACTATCCTGTCGCTTCTATTTCATCCCTTCTCATGGGGAGGAGTGGCGTCTCATCATGCTTTTGATTTTCATTTTCTTAATAGCTAAAGATTCTCAGCATCTCTTCATGAGCTTGTTGATGATTTGTGTATCTTCCTTGAGGAAACATCTAATCAGATCTCTTATTTTTTAATTTCGTTGCTTATCTTTTTATTGTAGAGCTATAACTATTTTGTAGATATCTGATCCAAGCTTCTTCTCTGGTACCATAATAAGCAAATATTCTGTAGTTGCCTTTTCATTTTTTGCAGTATATCGTGAAGTACACAGTTTCCTATTTTAATTAAGTTCAAACTATTTCTTTCTTTTTTTTTATTTTTGTGTCATATCTGAGAAACCATTGCCTCAGGAAAGAAATCAAGATTACTTCTTTATTTTCTCCTGAGAGATTTATGGCTTTAACGGTTAGACACAGTTAAAAATGTTAGGCACTTTTGGGTTAAAGTTCACCTATGTTACAAAGAAGGCGTCCAACTTCATGTTAGCACATGGGGATACAGCTGTCCTGGGACCATCTGTTGAAAAGACTATTCTTAACCCAATTAGATTGTCTTGATGCCCTTCTCAAAAGTCAACTGACCCCCAATGTGAGGCTTTATTTTTAGGCTCTCAATTATATGCCCGCAAACTATCTGTCTATCTTGGTGCCAACTCCATGCAGTCTTGTCTGTTGCACTTAAGTAACTGAAATTAAGACGTGTGAGTTTCCTAACTATATCTTTTTCCCCCTAGATTGGAAGAAATCTATGACAATCTCCCTCTCTTACAGTCAGCTGATTAGTAATTCTATCTGCACTGTCCTTTCACAGCAGTACCGAGATTAGCATTTTATTCAATAATCAGAGCTGGAAAAGTCGGCGAACATCTTCAGAATTCTGGTCGCACAAGAATTAAAAACCACAGACCCCAGACTCTGAAAACTTTATGCAGCAGCTAAGGAAACCTATCACTCCCCTGGCTAGCACGGCAGCTTGTTATCTTTGCCAACATTGTGCCTTCCTCCGACTCATCCGAATGTTCCCTCCTACTTAGGAAAGGAAATTTGCCACAATCCTCGACGGAAGGAAAGGCCACAGCGACGATGACTATGAAGACCTGGACTTGCAGATGGTGGAGGCGTGGCAGTCGATAAAAATCTCACCAGCCCGGCCAATAAAGGAGTCTGAGTATGCAGGTACCACGCAGGGGTCTGGGGACGCAGGTGGGTGCACCCCAATCGAAGGAGCAGGTCCTCACTTGAACAGCCCCAGGGTAAAATTCTTCCTGGGTGGCTTACTAGCTTAAGAAAGTTTCTAGAACTCACTTTCTGTGTCTGAAAATGGGGTTCATAATGATAGAAGCTAGCCCAGGGAGCTCTTTTGAAGATCACGTGAATGGTGCATGCTGAGGTCTCACCGGAGGACGTGGCCTGGAGCCACAGATCTGTACCTTTCGCGTGATGATGCTTTTCCTGAGTCCTGAGAATAAGAGATGAGCATGGCGTGGTGTGCAAGACAGACTTAGTCTGCAGGTGGGGAAGCAGAGTGGACGAAAAGACTCTGTAACTGGATAGATTCGTCTTGCGAGTGGCCCCCCTGGGCGTAGCATCCGGACATGCTTGTTAAGAGTAAAGAAGACCTGATTCCACACCCACCTTGGTCTCTTTCTAACTTGGGCACATAGGGCAGCTGTCCCAAGTTCTCTGGACTTGAGATACAGTGCACCACTGTACAGGGAAAGAGGGCGGATTTACAATTTCTGAGGGTGTAACCAATGAAATGAATCTATAAAACTTTCTCGGAGAGAATCCTCTTATAAGTAACGGTGATATTCCTTCATCCATTCACTCAAGAACCATTTACTGGGTATTTACTCTGTGCCCATTATCACATTAGCTTGATCAGGCGGGGTTGGGGGGCAAAAGCTCAAAGCACAATATGAACTCAGTTGGCCACAATCTAGTGGCAGAAACAGACAGATCGAAGGTGGTGGAATATGTTAGGTGTATGGTAGAGACAGGTGAGATGGAAGAGGGGTTCAGGTAAGGGAAACCTAGGAAACCTTTAAAGGGTGTGCAATAGCCCAGCACTCCGGGAGCCTGAGGCAGGTGGATCGCCAGAGCTCAGGAGTTCGAGACCAGCCTCACCCAGAGCAAGACCCCATCTCTAAAAACAGCCAGTTGTTGTGGCAGGCCCCCTAGAGTTTGAGGTTACTGTGAGCTATTATGATGCCATGGCCAGCACTCTACTGAGAGTGACGAAGACCCTACCTCAAAAAATAAAAATAATAAATAAATACATAATAAAGGGTGTGAAATCACCTAAATCCTGAAGGATTAGTAGAATTTCTTAAGTGGATAGGAGCACAAAACATGTGCCAGTCCAGACTCGGCCATTTACTTGCATAAACCAGGAGGAGCAATTTCTTCCCTCTGGGCCTCGGTCTCCTCATCCGTGAAGTGGAAGTAGGGTTATTTGCCTCATGCCTCATTGTGATGAGGACATTTTGTCAATTGTAATGTGCTGAACCTGAATAAGGTGTAACTTGGGTGTTTTTCTGTTTGCACAGACACACGCTATTTCAAGGGTATGATGGACACTCCCCTTCCGTCGAACGCCAAGACCTCTCTCCCCACCTGGAGCCCGCAGGATGGAGTGAGTAAAGGCCAGCAGGGGCAGGGCACCTCCCAGCCAGCCGGGGCGCCCCGGTCCCTTGTCCCCAAGGCATCTCCGTAGGTTAACAGCAGAGGGAGCTCACGTGGGGAGGGGCTAACTCCGAAGCTTGGTAGGATCACAGTCCAGATAATAAGTGTCTAGAAAAGAGAAGGGTCAGCACTTGTTGACGCTTCACCGTGAGCTGGGCAGCAAGCTAGGGACTTTGATCTAATGCTCATCGCATTCTCCAAAGCCTGAGCTTGAACTCAAATCCCTCTGGTATCAATGCATCATTTTATTAGAATGCATTGGCCAGCTTCTCTGCCCAACATCACCAGCTGACTGTGGAGGAAGCCACAGCACCCCTGGGAGCTCTTCATAACTTCACCCGCAAAACGGGGATGCAGATCCCTACCATGCTCACCTCCAAAGGCTGTTTGGAGGCTACAAAAGATAATTTGATGAAAATGTCTTGTAAATTCAAATGTCCTAAACACATAAATAGGATTTTATTTTTCATAAAACATTCGCTAACATTTAACTTCCTTAATGAATAAATTCATAAAATACTAATTAATCAAGGACCAGGCAGCGGCGGCGGGGGGAGGAGGAGAGGAGGTGGCGGAACAGGAGGCGGCGAAGGCGGGGAAGGCAGTCGCTCGCCGCGGGGCCGAGCCGGACGCGTCTTCTTGCTCCCCCTCCCCCCGGTTCGCGCTGCCG
>CAUYON010107930.1:0-14246 GCA_963573935.1 Arctocebus calabarensis
CTCTTTAGAGGAGAATTTAAAACATTCACATTAATTGAAAATAATGATAAATCTTTAGAAAGTCCAGTGGACATTTTTAATCCTTTCGGCACTGTGGAAGTTAGAATTTGATAAAAAGTTTCTGGGTGAGTTTACTTTTGTGGTGGAGGATTATGCTGGTCATTATGGAGGATATAGGTCTGAGAATATCCCAGAGAGCTGGTTTAGTTATAGCAAATTTCTTCAACATGTGGATGTCATTAAAGTATTTAATTTCTCCCTCATAAATGAAACTCAGTTTAGCTGGGTACAGGATCCTGGGTTGAAAGTTCTTTTGTTTTAGGAGATTAAAAGTCATGGACCATTCTCTTCTAGCTTGAAAGGTTTGATTAGAGAGATCTGCAGTTATTCTAATATTCTTCCCCTTGTAGGTAATGGATTTCTTATGTCTGGCTGCTTTCAGAATTTTCTCCTTCATATTAACTTTAGTGGACTTAATTATGATGTGCCTGGGGGATGTCCTATTCGGGTTGAGTCATGCTGGGGTTCTGAAACTGTTTGCTATCTGAATTTCAGAATCTCTTGGCATGTCTGGAAAGTTATCTTTCATAATCTCATAAAGAAGGGACTCTGTGTCTTGTGATGCCACTTCATCGTTTTCAGGTATCCCTATAAGGTGAATATTGGTTTTCTTCGAGTTATCCCAGAGCTGTCTGAGAGAATGATCTGTTTTTACCTTCCATTTCTCTTCCTCTTTGGAAGTTTCGGAGCATTCAAAAGCTTTGTCTTCCATGTCAGAAAGTCTTTCTTTTGCTTGCTCCATTCTGTTACTGAAGGATTCTACAGTATTTCTCAGATCTTTGAGAGCTGCAACCTCTTGTCTCAAGTGTCAAAATCTTTGGTCATTTTGTCTTTGAATTCATTCAGTTCTTGAGACAACTTTTGGGACATCTTTTGGATTACTGCTTGAAATTCTAATTCCATCTTTTCCTCTATTCCACTGATCTTATTTGCTATCCAGACTCTGAATTTGATTTCTGACATCTCAGCTGTTTGCTTACACAAGGGATCTGGTGCTGTATCTACCTTGTCGTTCTTTCTGGGAGTTGATCTTCTCTGATTATTTATATTGCCTGTTGATTCTGCCTCATGATTATTTTTCACTATTGTCTATGACTGTCCTCAGAGTTGGGGAGGTGTCTCTCCCAGATCAGACCCCGGCAGAGTCCCTCTGTTGTTGCTGTATCTTTGTAGGGAGTGACCCTGTTTAGGTCCTCTGGGACTGCCCCACACTGGGAGTTCTGGCTGTGGGAGCAGCTCCGGAGTGTGGCATGCCTGGATCAAGCAGCAGGGCATGGGATGGTGCATGTGATTCTGGGAGTGCCTGGCACCTGGTGGCCTTTGCAAAGGGAGTCCATGCCTCCAGCAGTCTCTGGCTGGGAGGAGGGCTCCAGAGGGAGAGCACTGGTCGCATGGCCTCCTGAGTCCCTGGACAGATGGGTGGGGCCAGTGCAGAGGCAGAGAGGGTAGGGGAGGAGGCAGGTTGTGTGGCTCCCGTAGTTTCTGTCCCTGTCAGGTTCCCTGCGGAGTCCCTGGCTGCTGTGGGTGGCAAGCAGAGGCCCGGTGCAGGGGTCTTGGTGGAGTCCCTGGCCACAGCCCGTGACAAGCAGAGGTCGGGTGGAGTCCCTGGCTGCTGTGAGCAGAGGGCTGAGTCCTAGCGGGTGTGGAGCAGCGCAGTGTGGGGGTGGTGGGGTCCCTGGCCGAGGTGGGCAGCAGGCCAAGGCATGGCGGGGTGCCAATTGGGACCATGCAGGGTTCCCAGTGGAGTCCCTGGCCACAGCAGGTGGTTGGCCAAAGCCTGGAGGGGCACAGATTGGAGCTATGTGGGAGTCCTGGCAGAGTTCTTGGCCACGGCTGGTGTCAGGGCAAGTTCTGGTGGGGCACCAATTGGGGCTGTGCCAGGGTCCCTGCGGAGTTCCTGGCCACTGTGTGTGGTGGACCAAGTGCCAGTGGGGCACAGATTGGAGCCAGGCGGGGATTCTAGCAGAGTCCCTGGCTGTGGCAGACGGCAGACCGAGGCAAGGCAGGGCATAGATCAGAGCCACATGGGAGTCCCAGCAGAGTTCCTCGCCGGAGCTAGCAGTGGGCCAAGGCCCGGTGGGGCACCAATTGGGGCGGCACAGGGGTCCCTGCAGAGTTCCTGGCCTTGGTGGGCGGTGGGCCTGGGGCACAGATGGGAGCCAGGTGGGGTCCTGGCAGAGTTCCTGGCCATGGTGGGTGGTAGGCTGAGGTCAGGCAGGGCACAGATCAAGCAAGTGTGGGAGTCCCAGTGGAGTTCCTGGCTGCTGCTGGCATTGGGCCAAAGCCCATTGGGGTGCCAATGGGGACCAGCGGGGGTCTTGGCTGTGTTCCTGGCCACTTTAGGCAGCAGTCCGAGGCCCGGTGGTGCACGGATCAGAGCCACTGGTGTCCCAGTGGAGTCCCTGGCCTGGGATCTGGTGGGGGCTCAGAGGGGCCCTAGAGTCTCTTACCTGGCGGGCCACCTGGTCCGGCAGATAGGGAGGGTAGATGCTGCTCAAGTCCTCTTCCCTCAGTTTCAGCAGAGGTCAGGCTTCTGGTGCATCAGGTAAGGGGGGAAGGGTGTTCTGGAAGTTCAGAATGGCGGAAAACTTTAGTTCAGTTTTTTCTGCCTGAAGTTGGTTTCTTGGAGTTGCAGCTTGCCTCAGCAGAGGTGACCTGTAGTTATCACTTCTCTCTCTCAGCTGGGCTCTCAGTCTTCAACTCAATTGGGCAGTTTCTGGAGGTTATCTTTCCTTTTGGACAGGAGCCTCTATCAGAAGCTGCTTCTAGTTGGCTATCTTGCCCCTCCCCCCATGACTAGTCTTTACTTTAGTTTTTATTTACAATTTAGTTACAATCCTTTACATGGATGTATTAGAGCCCCACTCTTATGACCTTATTTAATCTCCTAGAACTGAGTTTTAAGTTAAAAAAATAGAGAAAAGCTATCTCGTTTTTCCTTAATTTTCCCTGCCAAAGTAAAGAGGGAGCCCTTCTCTGATAAAGATCTTTAAAAGGGACATCAATTTATAAACCCTCATCCAAAATTCTTGGGCCAGATATGTTTATGAATTCAGAGTTTGGGGATTCTAAAAAGATAATACAGTCTCTATACCATATCTAGTTTAATACTCCAGCAAGTTCTGGGCCACAAAAACAGATCAATATCTCATCAGTGAGAAGTATGAATATTCACATAAAGTTGGAAAATGGAGACCATAAGTAGCCTCATATCAGGTCAGGGAAGGTTTGCTACCAAATGAATTTGTCTCAAGCTGATAAAAATCTTTTTTAATTTGTCAGAAGTTTTGGGTTTGGGAATTGCATTGGTCTGCTCAGGCTGCCATAACACCACTGACTAGGCGCCATAAACAACCAATTTATTTCTTGCTGTTCTGGAAGACAGAAGTTCAAGATTAAGGTGCTGACAAGGAAGGTTTCATTTTGAGGCTCCTTTCTTGCCTTGGAGATGGCTACCTTCTCCCTGTGAGCTCCAGGACCTCTTCTTTGCATATAGAGATGGGGGTGGGGATTAGTGTCCTTCTTACAAAGACACTAATTCTATTGTGTCAGAGCCCCAGCCTTGTGACCCCATTTGACCTTAATTATCTCCTTAGACCCCATCTCCAAATATAGCCACACTGGGAGTTAGAGCTTCAGCATATGAATTTTGGTGGGGGGAGGACGACAAGAATTGTGTTTTTTTTTTTTTTGAGACAGTTTTGCTCTGTCACCCTGGCTTCAGTGCTATGGCATTATCACAACTCACTTCAACCTCAGACTCCTGGGTTCAAGTGCTCCTCCTGCCTCAGCCTCCAGAGCAGCTGGGACTACAGGTTCACACCACTATGTCTGGCTAACTTTACTATTTCTTTGTAGAGATGGAGGTCTTGGTATTGCTCAGGCTGGTCTTGGACTCCTGAGCTCAAGTGATCCTTCCAACTTGGACTCCCAGAGTGCTAGGATTATAGGCGTGAGACACTAGGCCTGGCCAAGAATTGCGAATAAGAGATTGTGAAAGTATTTATATCATGCTCACTACCAGTGGAGCCATACCACTATTTCTGTTTCCTGAATCCTGCTAGTTGTCTAGTTAGATAGTGCCTTTGCATGCGCTTTTCCCTGGTCTTAGAACACCCTGTCTTGTTGCTCCCCCAGGCCTCCAGTTCTACAATGGCTGTGGACATTCTTGCCTCTCTCTCACCTCACCTGCTCAGAGAGGCTTTTCTAACTGCTTTGCCTAAATTTGGCCTCTGCTGGTCAGTCATTTTATTTTCTTTGCACTGCTTCTTTTCTAAAATGATCTGAATTTATTTACTTGTCCTTCAGCTAGAATGAAATTTCCAGGATTGCTGGGATCTTATCTTCTCCAGAACTGCATGCCTATAGCCTAGACCTGTGTCAGGTGCTTCAGACATGATAACTAATGGCCTTCATTCAGGTCTGGCAGGGCACACACATGGGATAGGCACTGATTTTGGAGCCTTTCCTGAGTTATCTTTCATTTTATAAATATTTGTTGACTACATTAAAAAAGGGGAGCTCTTTCCTTTCCTCCCAGACAGAAATGGCCATGTCTAGCTCTATCCTGATTAGGAAACCTGCATGTTTTCTGACCCTCACGAGTCTACCACACATTTACTACCAGGCACCCACATTTCAAGTGCAGATGTAACTCACATCTATTGATCCCTTCTTACCAAAGCTTAAAATTATCTGGGTGTGTGTTTTTTTTAAATAACAACTTTACAACTTTCTTTGTCAAGTTTATTATAGTATTTTTGCTATAAAAAAAAAGAAGTTTCTGAACCATGCCACAGAATTGAGAAACCCCTCACTGGGCTTGTCCTAAATATGAGCTCCTTGGCTATAACTTTTATTCTTTTAATGTGATCACCAGATAGTCACTGAGCATGAAACATGTGCTAGGTGAAGTGCTGGGACCAGTGTCCAAAAGACAGGTCCTATCCTGGACCCCACAGGTTTACATTTTAGAGGAGTTGCATGGTTCTTCTGCACATCTCATTGTGCTGACACCCCACTGGGCACTCATTCATTCATTCACTGGTTAACTCTGTCCCTCAAATTTATTGACTCTCTTCCAGACAGTGGAAACTGATGTGCCTGCCCTGAGGTGGGAGGAAGCCATGATGTTCTAGGAAGTGAGAGAAGAAGACCAGGGAATGGGCAGCCAGGGAGAATAGGTGATCGAGTAGGTGTTCATTTCACATGGACAAACGGAAAATCTAACCATGGCTTTTAAAAACACTTTTTCTACCTCAAAGTAACTCAGTCCTAGGCCTGCAGCAAATGGTCTCCCTGTCCAGAATGAGACTAGGGACAGACATGCTAAAGGCCTTTTAAAGCTGACCTGGCACAGGGCCCAGCACTTGTGTCCACGAGGAGCCAAGGGCTGGTGTGGGAGCTGCCACTGAGCACCACAGGCTTGTAGATAAACACTACTGAGTAATAGATTTTTATCCACTTCCTCCACTGAATCTTTTCCAGATTGCAGTGGGGTGGCCCCTGGTACAAGTAAAACATTGATTCAGCTGCTGGTGGGAAGGGGTTCAGAGATGGAGGAGAAGGGCCATCGGCAGTAGGGAGGGAAGAAAGGAACAGGGGAAACTGGCAGGGAGAGAGAGACAGGGGAGGCCCATTTAAGGGTTAAATTCTTCTGTCTGTGTCTCTGCCCCTTTGCTGCTGCTGAGAGGCTGTATTTATAGATGGGATAATTGCAGAGGCTTTGAAAGCAGCTCTGAAGTGTGGGACTGGTGGGTGGGTGTGGGGAGGCCCAGATCCCACCTGCTCTTGAGAGATGCCCCTCCCCTACCCTCCCTTCTTCCTTAAGTCTCCTGACAAGTGCCAGCTCTGGGTGATGATGATGCCTGATAGCCATCCTCACCAGGTGCCCAGTGTTGTTTTCAAATATTTTACAACAGCCCTTTCTCTGGTTCTTTCCTAATCACTTCAGTGAAAGTGGCCTCTACAACTTAAACCCTACCGGTGACTCCCTGGAACTTTGCCATTGTTGCCCTGTTTTATTTCTTGCATAGCATGATCAAAATTAGAAAATTAGCCTATTTATTTATTTTTTACTTGTTTATTTAATGCCTAATTCGCCTATCTTATTTGCTAAATGCTTGACCTAGAAAGGCATTCAGTAAATATTTGTTGAATGAATGAATGCTTGTTTAAGAGACTAGGAAATTGAGGCTGGGAGGGGCGCAGTAATTCTCACTGTCACAGGGCAAGTCAGTGGGAGAGCTAAAATTAGCATCCAGGTATAATTATCTTCAGAGCTTGAGGTCTTAGCACTGGACCAAGAACCCCGAAGCTGGATACACAGAGGGTTCAGGCTGCTCAGATGAATGAATGAAGAGGGCTCTGTTTGTGTGAGTGTGTTCAGGGTCTGGGGGGTATGCCTTCTCTGGTGGTAACTGAGCTCCCTGCCCACACTAACTGAAGAAAGCACAGATGCTTATCAGCTGTGGCTAATTGTTGTTGATCTTTTGATTTTTTTTTAAGATAAGCCAAAAAATTTGGATTTTTATGTGAAATTTCCTGGTTTTTAAATGCTGGCAACAAATCTACATTAAAAAAAACACATACCGCACAGGCCAAGCACAACACAGCTGCAGGCTGGATGGGCCCACAGTGTGCAACCTCTGCCCTCAACTCATCCACTCTGTGCTGAGAAGCTACATCAATAATACCTGTCCCCTCCAGTGACACTGCACTTTGGGGATTTCAAAGCCCTTCCTTACCCAATTTTTCTTATAATATTCACAATTTTCTGGGAGAGACATAGGGGAGACTATGATACCTGTTTTAGATATTAGCAGCAGAGACCCCCCAGGGGCTGCCATGAAGCCACAGGGCAGTGGTAATGAGCCCTCATCCTTAGGCTTTTGCCTTCTGGCTGGACCACCTCTCTCCATGCCTTTCATTCCTCTCGCTCTACTTGTGATATATGTGGTGGATGGGGATGAAGAAATACCACTTAGTTCCTCCCACAGGTTTGGGGTGCTCCCAACAGGATTTATTGCCAGCGCCATGAAGTGCTTTTGCTGGTTCTTGTTTGGAGATGCAGTTATCAAAATATTGTCGTGCTGAGTAATGATATAGCTCTGTCAACACACTTTAATTCTGATTAGGCTTTAACAGTCGCCTATCAGCCCAACAAGGAAAGGGGAATGCTGGGTTCGTCTGCAAGCTCCCGTATGACACTGCACCTCCCCTATTCCAGCCTGAATAGATGCCAGATGATTGCCAGATGAGTGAATAAATGAATGAATCCCCAAGGCTCATGGGGTGAAGGGAACGGGAAAGAGGGCCTCTAAGCAATAATAATAGCAATAATATCATTAACCATAACTAATATTTTTGTGCACTTATATGTTCCATACACTGTCTTAAGCCTCGTTTGTATCTGTTAAGACAACCTGTGTAGAACAGTGATGGCCACTTTAAGTGCTTAGGACACATCACCTATTAAGACTCTATTTGATTTTCACTGCAGCCTGAGAGAGAGGCATTGTCATCCCCTTTTTGCAGATAAGGAAAGCAAGTTATTGGAAAGGTGAGCAACTTGCTGGGTCACCTGACAAATAGTTGGTGGCCACAGGACTTGAACCCCAGTCGTGTGATCCCAGAGCTCCTAGTCATACCCATCACAGAAGCAGAGAGGGGAATTGCTAAGAGGGGAGACAAGAACAGTGAGGGAGAGTCACGAGAGGAAGAGTCCCTGAGGGAACCAGGCGGAGAAAGGGCAGCTGGTGGGGGCTTCTGGAAGAAGAGGAGCAAGTGTGCCCCAGGGGCAGGGCCACAGTTCAGCTTCCCCTGGGACTGGTCGCATGTGAACTCGATAGAAGCTGACAGATTTAGGATTGATTGGAAGGGTTCAGCTCTCTGAGTATCAGGTGGAAATTTGCCTGCAGCATGGCCAGAACATAATTTGTAAGCAGGGCCTGGCCTTGGCAGCCAGCCAGGCCTTGTTCCATCCACATTTCTCCATGGAGGCTGGCTGGGCCAGGATCCCTGCTGAAATGGGTCAAAAGGGCTTAAAAACAGGCAAGAAACAAGAGAGCCCATCAATTTTTTCTCAGTGAACTTAATGCTCTATGAGGAAAGTGTGTAATTGTAAGAACCCAGGTGTGTGAAGAGAGAGCTATAACTGTTTGTTTCTCTCTCTTACCACTTACTACCTGTGGGGAGTCTAGGACATTTGCTAGTGTATGTCTCCACAGCTCATGGTTTTGGGAGAAGAATATCGGGAGGTGTAGATGCTTTCAAAGTTGGGTTGTTTTATTTTGTTTGTTTTGCTCATGGCCCATGGTAAGAAAAAACAGGCTTGGTCACACAAGATCAAAATGGCGGCAGGAACCATAGTCTCCCATTGGCCAGGCCTGGGAGCCAGAGCTGCTGGTGGGTGCAGTGGCTAAGTGAATCTGAGAGGTACTTAAAATGGGATCAGGGTAGGCTAATTCTCTCTCCCTGTTTGTTAGTATATGGTGACCAAGTTTTTCCCAAAGAGCTGCAGCAATAAGACTGTTGGGGGGTTCTGGGAAAGATGTTTCCTTCCTAATAGTTGAGAAGTATTGGGGAAAACAGGCATTTTAGCTGATCTCTTTTTTGCAATCCAGTTTTGGTTACTGTTGTGTGTTAGTGTGATGCTTGGAATATGTCAGTGATATTGTGACTAAGAGAGGGCATGTAATATAGTGAGGATGGCAGGGGATTGATGGAGCTAGGTCCCCAGGACATGACTGAGCAGCTATACTTATTCTGGGACCATTTATCTCTATTTCTTGTCTTGAAAATAATAATTATCCCTATAGTTTGAGCCACTGTTGTTGGTATTTCTTTTTCTTTTTCATTTTATTTTGTTATTAAATCATAAACACATGGATCATGTATACATTAATGCATTTATAGGGTACAATGTGCTGATTTCATATAGAATTAGGAATGCTTACATCACACTGGTTAATATATACCTCATCTCAATTTTTCAATTATTGTATAAAGATGTTTATACTCTATACTAATAGAGCCAACATGTGCCCTTGCATTATGCACCATAGGTGTGATCCCACTATTCCCCCTCCCTCGATCTGACTTACCCCCTCCCCTTCCATTTCCCCCTCCTCTCTCCTTCATCTTGGGCCATAGTTGTGATCTATTCTTCATATGAAAGTGTGAGTGATTGTAAATTGGTTTCATAATAGTACTGAGTACATTGGATATTTTTTCTTCTATTCTTGAGAAACCTTACTAAATAGGATATGTTCCAGCTCCATCCATGTAAATGTAAAAGAGGTAAAGTCTCCATCTTTTTTTTAAGGCTGCATAATATTCCATGGTATACATATATCACAATTTGTTAATCCATTCATGTGTTGATGGGCACTTGGGCTTCTTCCATGACTTGGCTATTATGAATTGAGCTGCAATGAACAATCTGGTGCATATATCTTTGTTATAAAGAGATTTTTGGTCTTTTGGATATACACCTAGTAGAGGAATTGCAGGATCAAACGGCAGGTCTACTTTTAGATCCCTGAGTATTCTCTGTACTTCTTTCCAAAAGGGATGTATTAGCTTGCACTCTGTTGGTGGTATTTTTATTCTTGCAGTGGAGGTAATCTTAAATGACTTAGAACCATAAACTCCTGGGATGGATTCCTGTGCTTTAGAAAGTCCAGAATTTTTAAATTGGCTCTTAGAACCATTTGGATGATTCAGATCCATGAATTGGCTTGCATCCTCTTTTGTGTGAAGGAAGTAGAGAATAAAAGGGGGTCTAGTTATTATGGGTGGACTTCATAGTTTTGGCTCAGGATACCTAGTATTTTTTTTTTCTATTGATTTATTTATTTTCTGTTGCTTCTTTCCCCACACCTTTTTTTTAGTTGTTGGGGATTCATTGAGGGTACAAAGGACCAGGTTACACTGATTTCATTTGTTAGGTAAAGTCTCCCTTATAATTGTGTCCCTACCACAAAAGGTGTGTCACACAATGTGACCCCCACACCCCTCCTTCCTTCCCTCTCTCTGTTCTCTCCTTTCCCTACCCCCACCAAGTACTGGATCATTAATTATCCTCATAATTGAGTACATAGGATTCTTGATTCTCCATTCTTGTGATGCTTTACTAAGAACAATGTGTTCCCCTTCCTTCCAGGTTAATACAAAAGATATGAAGTCTTTATCTTTTTTAATGGCTGAATAGTATACCATGGTATACATATACCACAGCTTGTTAATCCATTCTTGGGTTGGTGGGCATGTAGGCTGTTTCCACATTTTGGTGATTTTAAATTGTGCTGTGATAAACAGTCTACTGCAAGTGTCCATATGGTAAAAGGATTTTTTTTTTTTCTTCTGGGTAGGTGCCCAGTAATGGGATTGCAGCATCAAAAGGGAAGTCTAGTTTGAGTTCTTTGAGAATTCTCCATATTTCCTTCCAAAAAGGTTGTATTAGTATGCAGTCCCACCTGCAGTGTAAAAGTATTTCCTTCTCTCCACATCCACACCAGCATCTGCAGTTGTGAGTTTTTTTTTTTTTTTTAGTTTTTGACCGGGGCCGGGTTTGAACCCACCACTTCTGGTATATTGGGCCAGTGCCCTACTCCTTTGAGCCACAGGTGCCACCCCAGTTTTGAGATTTTGTGATGTGGGCCATTTTTGCTGGGGCTAGATGATATCTCAGGGTGGTTTTGATTTATATTTCTCTAATAATTAAGGATGATGAGCATTTTTTCATATGTTTGTTAGCCATTAGTCTGTCTTGTTTAGAGAAGGTTCTGTTCATCTCTCTTGCCCATTGATATATGGGATTGTTGGCCTTTTTCACATTGATTAATTTGAGTTCTCTGTAGATCCTAGTTATCAAGCTGTCGTCTGATTCCAAATATGCAAATATCCTTTCCCATTGTGTAGGTTGTCTATTTGCTTTGGTTGTTGTCTCCTTAGCTACACAGAAACTTTTCAGTTTAATTAAGTTCCATTTGTTTATTTTTGTTGTTGCAATTGCCACAGAAGTTGTCTTCATAAAGTCTTTCCCCAGGCCAATATCTTCAAGTGTTTTTCCCATGCTTTCTTTGAGAATTTTTATCATTTCCTGCCTTAAAGTTAGGTCTGTTGACTATCTTGAATCCATTTTAGTGAGTGGAGAAAAGTGTGGGTCCAGTTTCAATCTTTTACATGTGGATATCCAGTTCTCCCAGTACCATTTACTGAGTAGAGATTCTTTCCCCCACTGTATGTTCTTGTTTGGTTAATCGAAGATTAGGTGGCTGTAAGCTGTTAGTTTCATCTCCTGGTTTTCTATTTGGTTCTAGATGTCTATGTCTCTATTTTTGTACCAATACCATGTTGTTTTGACCACTATGGCCTTGTAGTACAGCCTACAGTCTGGTAGGCTGATGCCCCCAGCTTTGATTTTATTCCTAAAAATTGCCTTAGCTATATGAGGTTTTTTCTGTTTCTATACAAAATGAAGAATTATTTTTTCTAAATCTCGAAAATATGATGTTGGTATTGTAATAGGGATGGCATTGAAACTGTAGATTGCTTTGAGAAGTATAGACATTTTAACAGTGTTGATTCTTCCTAGCCATGAGCATTGTATGTTCTTCCAATTGTTAATATCTTCTGCTATTTCTTTTCTTAGGGTTTTGTAATTTTCTTTATAGAAGTCCTTCACCTTTTTTGTTAGGTATATTTGAAGTATTTCATTTTCTTTGAAGCTACTGTGAAGGGGATTGTGTCCTTAATTAGTTTCTGTTCTTGGCTGTTATTGGCGTATATAAAGGCTACTGACTTGTGGACATTGATTTTATATCCTAAGACATTACTGTATTTTTTGATCATTTCTAGGAGTCTTGGGGTTGAGTCTTTGGGGTTCTCTCAGCATAAGATCATATCGTCAGCACAGAGGGAGAGTTTGACCTCCTCTGCACCCATTTGGATGCCCTTTATTTCCTTCTTTTGCCTAATTGTATTGCCTAGAACTTCCAGCACTGTGTTGAATAGTAGTGGCAATAGAGGACAACCTTGTCTGGTTCCAGTTCTAAGTGGAAAAGCTTTCAGTTTTACTCCATTCAGTAAAATATTAGCTGTGTTTTTTTTTTGTAGATGGCTTCTATCAGTTTAATAAATGTGCTGACAATGCCTATATTCTTCAATGTTCTAATTAGAAAAGGATGCTGGATTTTATAGGATGCTTTTTCTGCATCTATTGAGAGGATCATATGATCTGTTGATATTGTGAAATATGTTTATTGACTTGCTTATGTTAAACCAGTCTTGCAGAACTGGGATGAAAACTTCTTTTCCCTTTTATAAGAAAAAAACTTCTTTGAAAATGAAATAAAACCCTCCCTATCAATTTAATCAAGACATGTTCTGATCTAATGCATTGCAAAAGCCGCAGATGCAGGGCTGAATCCCAAGGCCGTGGAGAGAAGAGAATGACGAAGAGGACCTCAAAATCAATAATATTGACTGTGTACATATATAATGCCAGACAAAAAATAGTTTATTTACAGACTTTCAATTTGGTAATCTATGTATTTATCCTATGCCAGTGTCCTTTTGTCTTAATTTCTGTAGTTTTGAAGTAACTTTTAAAATTGGAAAGTATTAAGTTCTCCAAATTTGTTCTTTTTCAAGGTTGTTTTGGCTATTCTGGATACCTGGAATTTCCATATAAATTTTGGGATCAGCTTGTCAATTTTTACCAAAAATGTGGCTGAGATTTTAATAGGGATCATGTTGAATCTGTACATCAATTTGGGGAGTACTGCCATTTTAACTATGTCTTAAGTCTTCTGATCCATGAACATGGGATGTCTTTCCACTTATAAAGTCTTCTTTAATTGATTTCAACAACATTTTGTAGTTTTTAGAGTATAAGTTTTATTTTAAAAGTTTATTTCTAAATATTTTTTCCTTTTGGATGCTATTATAAATAGAATTTTTTCTTCGTAAAAATTTTATAATTAGATTGTTAGCTGGAGGTGTATAAAAATACAATTCATTTTGTATATTGACTTCATATGCTGAAATCTTGCTGAGTTCGTTTATTTCTTCTGAGTAATTTTTAATATAAAAAGGGGTTTTTTTTGCTCCTTAATTCTACGTGTGTGTGATGGAAGTGGGATCTGAACCCATGCCTCCATAGTATACAGTATGATTCCACTTGTTTTTTATCTCCAAGTTTTATGAACCAAACTTCACTCCTCTGAAAATTTCTTTCTTAGAGTGTGTGTGTGTGTGCGGTGTTGCTTCTAGATTTTCTCTATATCACCTTTTTGCAACATATCCCAAATGACCTGAACAGAGTGTTCTGCTTTATTTAGTACTTTGCTAGGTATAAGTGGGAGGGCAAGGAATGGGAAATGTGAAATACTCCCCCTTGCCTTCAAAGTTTTATGACCAATTATTGAAATTAGTTGGGAGATAAGCCTTCTTTGTATTTGGATAGATTTACCTATTGCATTTAGTTTTGTGAATATGGGAGAAACCCATGTCCATCTCCAGACTTTGGCTGAACTACTAATACTTGGGCATCTGGAAAAGTTACTGGGACATAGTTGGGTCTCAAAAATATTTTTTTGAATGTTGAATAAATAGTTTCTAGTCTTTGCCCCTGCATCAGAATTATTAGGGGTTATAACTGTTATAAATCACAGTTAGTTATTTTAAAAATGGTAGGAAGTTTAGTTTAGCTTGGGCACTCCATCCTATAATAGGTCCCATTTTAATAAGCTCATCTTTCTGCTGAGCAAACAAATATTTATTGCTTTCTCAAAAGGTGCCAGGGACAGAATAGCCAATGAGTCTTGGTTCTCATGGAATCTAGAATTCAGAGGAGGAAATAGACATAAAATAATTACAAGTGGCCAAATCCTGAGCACTGATGTCTTCTGGTTCTACATGGCTTTTTTTTTTTTTTATTAAAAGTAGTTTTTATTCATCTTTCCCCATGTATCTTTTTTACATTATGCATGTTGCATATTCTCTCTGACATTTACCTGAAGAAGGTAGTTTATATTTATAATTCCATAATTGACAATAAGAAGCCTTTCACCTAAGCCAGGCAAGGTGGCATGTACCTGTAGTCCCAGCTACTTGGTGTCAGTCTTTCTCTACCTTCCAGGAAGAAAGAATCATTAAGAGGCTACCTCTAGGAGGTTTAA
>CAUYON010107936.1:0-13919 GCA_963573935.1 Arctocebus calabarensis
AGGGTATATATAGGTGTATGGGTTCCTTGGCCAGGAAACGAATAAATACAGTCCCTTCCGCCAGGGGCAAGGTGAATGAATGTATCAATGAATGGTAATGTTTCAATTTTAAATTTAGGAAATGCCGTAAAACCTAAGAATATTATAGCTCAGTTAACTACCCCATTCTAGGAAAAGCTGACATTATAACGTAAACTCAGCTAGAAGTTGGTAAAGCATGACTATTAGTTTAACTTAATTGTTGCATAGATGTTATTTAATTTAATCTTGGAAAAAGAATGCATCCAAATGCTATTAAAAGATATATCTGAGTATGTGAAAATCACTCTCAGCATTAGCAACTATATTTGTATTCCCAATTCATTTTTGGAAGCCTGAACAAAAACTGATGAAATAGATTACTTTCATAATACTTCATCATTTTCTTTCACTGACTATGAGAAAGTCTTCAGTGAATAGTGACTCAGCTATTGCATTGCTTGGGAAATTTTTGTCTGTGAGCAAGTCACTCTTAGTGCCTTAGTTTATAGTGGCAGTTATAATGATTGTATACTTTTTCCCTATAGAGATAAGAATGAAAATTTTATTTTAATACATTCATTCTTAGATCTTCAGAAACATTCCCCATCTCTGTGAGGTGCAGCCGCACAAGCAGCCCAATAGGAGGGTCGTTAATTTCTGTTTCGGAGAATAAGTTAGCAGAGCAAATTGATAAGAGTTTTCCACAGTTAAGGGATACAATTTGTTACATATAACAGATGCTAAAGGATAGTCTCTGTTAATTTTAATGAATTTTTTCATTAAACACACCACAGGAGCCAGATCATGTCCCCTGGCTTGATAGGATTTGTAACCAAAGACAGAGGGGAGAGCTCTTGCCTTAGGCATTAGATTTTATCTTAGGTTGAGTTATTTCTGTTAAGTGTAGATGTGGAAGAATTACTACCCTGTAGTCAAATATCTCATCTTCGCAGAGATTTGACTTAATGCCTCCAATTCATGATGTATGTATACTATTCATATCTCTTGCTTCTTGGGTCCTGTTAATTACATAGTGTTTATATTTCTGTCTACATGTTTTTCTTTCTGAATGTAAGAATTTATGAAGTTTCCTTTAAAAAGTTTGAATTGTCTTTTGGGGTTTTTTTCAGTTAAAATTTCTATTTTTTAATATGTAAGAGATTGATAGGATGTTTGCTTCTCTGTAGGGAAATTGGGAAACTATGAGACATATGGAAAATGAATTTTCCACTCTACCAGTAGACCTTTAGAACTCATTATATATTTTTCCTAACTTTTTAAACTTAATTTTATAACATAGCACAAAATTATTCACAAGCCTTTTTGGTTTGTTTTCTGAAAAACAGAGTCTCACTCTGTCTCCCTAGGTCGAGTGGCATGGTGTCATAGCTCACAGCATCCTCAACTCCTGGGGGGCAAGCAATCCTCTTATCTCAGCCTTCTCAGTAGCCTTCTGAGTAGCTTGTTGCAACCCGGCTAGTTTTTTCTATTTTTTGTAGAGATGGGGTATTGCTGTTGTTCAGGCAGGTCTCCAACTACTGAACTCAGGCAGTCCACCTGCTGCAGCCTCGCGGAGCACTAAGATTAATAGGCATGAGCCATAGAGCCCGGCCTGTTTGTTTGTTTTATGGCTTTTTCTCTTAACTAACTTAAGAATACCAAGTTTGTTGAATTTGACCCTGAGTGGTTCATTGAAGACATGATAATAATAAGTTTACAATTTCCTCCAAAATGATTACTTAACCTTGATCCACTGATGGGCACCAGAGACTTCAAAATGCTGCAGATGGGATGGCCTAATTCTTTCAAAGGTTGTTTGGGATTAGCTGAAGCAAACTAGGCCACATTCTAAACTTCTTTCCTCAATGTCACTTTCCTTTAATTCTTCAACACTTGGCAAGATTGCTGTTTACCATTCTATCTTTGAGAAGCACAGTAAGGTCACTCTTCCTACTTAAGTTTCTTCTTGTGTATGACTGATCCCAGGATTGCTTATACTGTGTCCTTAATAATGGTAAGTTTGCAGTTCCGTCAGAATTATCCCCCTTCACATCTAAAGAAGGGAGCTTTGCTGCCTCATGGACACAGAATATCTACTCTTTCTACCTTTAGCTTCGTTATAAAATTGCCTCTTGTAGTTATTAGTGCTGGCTGTTGGCTCTGTGCATATATTCTCATTCCATATTGGTTTTAGTATCATAGATGAAAATATAAAGTAAATTCCACAAAACTGCTGTATTGTTGGCTTTAAAAATAAATTAGTCAGATCTTTTCTATTAGTCTCGTAGGCTAGGCCAATACCACCTCCTGGGGAACTTAAGCTCCACCAATGCCATTACCTCTATAGAAGTTCTTGTAATACACATGTATTTATTCTACTGTTCCTTTAGCACAACTTTGTCTTTGTCCTAGAAGCTCTACTAGAGTTCCATGAGTAAAGCTAAGCCATGGGCCCAGTAGACTGTGATGAAATGATTTGTGAGATTTCTCCCATTCTCACTCCCTCCCCCAACAATTCTGACATCACATAAGTGACAGAAACGTGAATAATTTTCTGTTTATACAGCCTATCTGCTTTAATTCCATTTGGCAAACAATCTGTATCATACTGTAATATTTGAGTTCGTTTTCATTGGTAAGCACTATTGTGATAGGAGAGTCTTCTTCTAGCTGATGAAGGTCACATTTCTTTTTTTTTTTTTTTTTTTTTGTGGTTTTTGGCTGGGGCTGGGTTTGAATCCACCACCTCCTGCATATGGGGTTGGCACCCTAATCCGTTGAGCCACAGGCGCAGTCTGAAGGTCACATATCTTAATTTCAAATTTGCATCATTTGCAAAACTGCAGGATGCCACCAGTGAAAAGGAAGTGAGCATTTTCCTTTCCAGTACAGGTAATAATGGTGGTGATAATGTCAGATTCTGCCTTGGGTTACAGGCTCACATTTTTAAGGGTACATATAATATTCATGGGTGGGCTATAATTTTCTGATCTATTCATCCATTATAATTATTTACCATCCTTTTTATTTTTCAAAAATTGTTATACATAGCGATTTACTGCATATTTTTTTTGGAGAGAGAGTCTCACTGTGTTGCTGAGGCTAGAGAGGTTTGATGTCAGCCTTGCTCTTAGAGCAATTTTATACTTCTGGGGTCAAGTGATCCTTCTGCCTCAGCCTCTTGAGTAGCTGGGAATACAGGTGCCTTCTAAAATGCCTGGCTAAAAAATTTTTTTTTTTTTTTGTATTTTTAGTAGAGACAGGGAATTGCTCTTGCTCAGGCTGGTCTTGAACTCCTGAGCTCAGGGAATCCACCTGCCTCAGCCTCCCAGAGTGCTAAGATTACAGGCATGAACCACTGTGCCTGGCTTTTGCTCCATATCTTAATACCCAGACCCCTATTTAGATTTTTTTTTTATTATTTCTGTAGGCTAGATTCTTAGAAGTATATCAAAGGGTACATTTTTCTTTTTTTAAATTTTTTTTGAGAGAGAGCCTCAAGCTGTCACTCTAGATTGAGTGCTGTGGCATCACAGCTCATAGCAACCTCCAATTCCTGGGCTCAAGCGAGTCTCTTGCCTCCACCTCCTAAGTAGCTAGGACTGCAGGCACCTGCCACAACGCCCGGCCATTTTTTGGTTGTAGCCATCATTGTTGTTTGGCGGGCCAGGCTGGATCCGAACCTGCCAGCTCAGGTGCACGTGGCTGGTGCCCTAGCCCGCTGAGCCACAGGCGCTGAGGCACAGGCGCCGAGCCCAAAGGATACATTTTTGTTTGATTTTTTTTTTTTTTTGCGGCTTTTGGCCGGGGCTGGGTTTGAACCCACCACCTCTGGCACATGGTGCCGGTGCCCTACTCCTTTGAGCCACAGGCGCTGCCCCCAAAGGGTACATTTTTTAATGTTCCCTTTGTATACCTTGCCGAACTGCTTTCCAGACAAGTTATACCAATTTATGTTCCTATGCTGACTCGCTTGTAAGAAGTTTCTCTTAATGGTATTCCTGGATACTTATTGAAAATACTTTTTGCTACTTTTATCAGTAACAAATTGAATCCCTTAAGTTTTTATATTTTAAGATTATTTAAAATATCTGTGTATAAATATTTATACATCATTTTTATCTTTCCTCAGTTCAGTGGCTTTTTAAAAACAGCTTTATTGGGTGGCGCTGTGGCTCAGTGGGTAAGGCACTGGCCCCGTATGCTGAGGGTGGTGGGTTCAAACCCAGCCCAGGCCCAAACTGCAACAAAAAAAGAGCTGGGTGTTGTGGCCGGCTCCTGTAGTCCCAGCTACTCGTGAGGCTGAGGCAAGAGAATCGCCTTAGCCCAAGGAGTTGGAGATTGCTGTGAGCTGTGACGCCACAGCACTCTTAACAAGGGTTAATAAGTGAAACTCTGTCTTAAAAAAAATTTTTTTTTAAAGAAAATAGCTTTATTGAGGTATAATTTACATAAAATTTGCCCATTATAAATGTAAGTTGAGTACTTGAAGTCAATGATTTTTAGTAATTCTATGCAGTTCTACAACTGTTGCTATAATATAGCTGTAATTTATTTCTGTTACCCCCTCCCCCCCCAAAGTTCCCTATACCCATTTGTAGTCAATCTCCAGCTTTAGGCAACCAGTGATTTGCTTTCTGTTTATAGATTTGCATATTCCAGAAACTTCTGGTAAACAGTGATACAGTACATAATCTTTGCATATGTCTTCTTTCACATAGTATTGTTATGTGTCTGAAATTCATCTATATTGTAGACTGTATCAATAGTTAATTCGTTTTTATTGCTGATATACCTTATTTATTTATTTATTTATTTATTTATTCTGTTTAGAGACAGAGTCTCACTTTGTCGCCCTCAGAAGAGTGCTGTGGCATCACAGCTCATAGCACCCTCCAGCTCTTGGGCTTAGCCAATTCTCTTGCCTCAGCCTCCCAAGTAGCTGAGACTACAGGCGCCCGCCACAGCGCCCGGCTATTTTTTTTGTTATTGTTGCAGTTTGGCCGGGGCCGGGTTTGAACCCGCCACCCTTGGTATATGGGGCCGGTACCCTACTCACTGAGCCACAATATACCATATTTTTATTCAGAGTTTGATGGACATTTGGATTGCTTCTAAGTTTTGTTTATTATGAACAATGCTGCTAGGGACATTTTTGTGGAATCCTTTGTGTCTTTCATTTCCCTTGGGTAGATATCTAGGAGTAGAATTGCCTGGACCCTATTTAAATTTTATGTAATTAGTTAACCATAAGAAATGTTCCCTCCCCTCCCCTTTCTTCCTCTCCCCTCCCCTCCTCTCTTCTCCTCTCCTCTCTTTTGACAGAGTCTCACTTTGTTGCCCTCAGTAGAGTGCTATAGTGTCATAGCTTACAGCAACCTCAAACTCTTGGGCACAGGTGATCCTTTTGCCTCAGCCTCCCAAGTAGTTGGGAGTACAGGTGCTCACCACAGCACCCAGCTATTTTTAGAGATGGTGTCTCTCTCTAACTCAGGCAATTCACCCACCTCGGCCTCCCAGAGTGCTAGGTTTATAGGTGTGAGCCAACATGTCCAGCCTCAAGAAATGTTTCCTTTGAAGAATGGATGATAGCACTATACTTGAGAAGAAACTAAGTAAGAAGGTTAAAGTGCAGTGATTGCAGCAGGCAAATGAAAAGTTCTAAAACATACAGTCTGAGTCCGTAATAGTGGAAAATACTTTAGAATCTATTGGTAGAGGAGCAACTAATAGCGTCTAAAACCAAATGAAGGGCTAGTAAGATCACTGAGCATCTAAATAAACGTCAAAAATGTTGGTTCCAAGAAAAGTGACAAAAATGGAAACGGGACATCATCTGCATTCATTATGACAGAAAATGAATATAATACATAAAATGTCTTTTCTAATATAAAAAGCCATCAAGATTATTCTAGATACAATAGACCAAGGACTCAAACTGTTAATTTATTCAAGGCGAATATTTATACAATAGTAAGTAAGCAGACATTCATCCTTGTTAATAACCGCGGAAATAGATTTTTTATAAACTGGTTGTTAAATTAACAAAATCAAAATATCTAGTGCTATATAGGTTATCATAGTGACATTAATTTTGCTGGTCAATTCCATGTACAAAGCAGGATGGCAAAGACATGTAGATCCATGTTGTAGTAAGATTCTGAAGTAATGTTCATTTTAGTTTCCTTGAATGTAATTAAAATGTTTTAGTAGTGAAGTAGTGAATGTTTTAGTGTTTAATAAGGGAAGGAATAAACCCAAAGATAAGGAAACAACTTTAGGTATTCCCATATGTTGAAGTCAAGTCTAGTCATGGCCTTCCTCTCCACTGACTCTCTTTGACTCATTCAAACTCTGGAAGCACTAATCTAATGTGCGGTTTTTTTTGTTTTTTTTTTTAAAGACAGAGCCTTGATCAATTGTCTCAGAGTACAGTGTGGCATGATCTTAGCTCACTGCAACCTCCAACTCCTGGGCTTAAGCAATCCTCCCTCAGCCTCCTAAGTAGGTGGGACAATAGACATGTGCCACTGTGCCCAGCTAATTTTTCTATTTTTAGTAGAGTGAAGGTCTCACTTTTGTTTAGGCTGGTTTGAACTCCTGAGCTCATGTGATCCTCCTACTTTGGCCTCCTAGAGTGCTAGGATTATAAGCCTGAGCCACCACACCCAGCCCAATATGGCTTTTGTCTTTCTGGCCCAGAGAACTGCATTTGCTCTGCTATGATCTGAATCCTGCTTTTCCAGCCTGGCTAAATCCTAGATCCAGTTGTTCTTTAATCTAATGACTCATACCTTAGGAGTTTCCCCCACCCTACTCCAAGAAAAATGCTATTAACTTTTCCATTTCAAATGAATAATTCTTTCATGCCCTTTTTACTCTTTAATGATTTTGCTTTAGGCACTCATCTGAAAATATGCTTCCTGTTGACTTTTTAAAAGTTCTTTGTGGAGTTTGTATGGGTGGGACCAAATGCTTGTGAGTCACTCCCAGTCAGTAGGGTGTAGGACAGTTATCTAAGTAATTTTTAGTTTGACAAATTATCTGCCAAAAAGTGATAAAATGAGCTAAAGGCAAGAAATGGAAATTGTCCCATGTTCTATTTATTTCCCCTATTTCTTGTTTCTTCTAACATCAAAGGTTATTTCTATTTCTGGTAAATTTTTATTGTATTTGTAATATTTTTGCGTAATTTTTAGTACGTTATAGGCTTCTACATTATCCGTGCTTAAATATATCATCTATGATTAAATACTTTTCCTTGTTAAATAGGACTTTAAGATTTTTATGCTGTCAGTTTATTCAAGGTGAATAAAGTAAACAGATATTCATCCTTGCTAGTAATTGCAGAAATAAATACTTTATAAATTGGCTGTTACATTAACAAAATCTGTGAGTTTACATGAAGTCATGGGTGAGGAGGTAAAGTGTGAAAATCAAGAAGTCAGGAGTGAGGCTAGGTATGGTGGGTTACACCTGTAATCCTAGCATTCTGGGAAGCTGAGGTAGGTGGATTGCCTGAGCTCAAGAGTTGGAGACCAGCCTGAATAAGAGTGAGATCCCCTCTCTAAAAATAGTCGGTTATTGTGGCAGGCCCTTATAATCTCAGCTCCTTGGGTGGCTGAGGCAAGAGGATTGCTTGAGCCTAAGAGTTTGAAGCTGAGGGGAGCTGTGACATTTGGCACATTCTCCTGAGGGTGTCAAAGTGATCAAAAAAAAAAAAAGAAGTCGGGAATGATAAAAAATGAAACTCTTCTATTCATTTTATCAGGTTTGATGATTTTTAGTTTATTAAAAAATATATTGCCAATTTAATATAATAATTTTCTTTAAATAATCTGCTATAACTGTAAATGATCTTCTCCTATAGATGGTGATACATTTGTGTTTGTTCCTTTCATCTTTTCTTATTGACTTGACAACTTTAGGACCTCAGAAAGAGATGTCCCTGGTTTGGTGCCCGTAGCTCAGTGGTTAGGGTGCCAGCAACATACACCAGGGCGGGCAGGTTTGAACCCTACCTGGGCCTGCTAAACAATAATGACAACAACAACAACAACAAATGGCTGGATGTTGTGGCAGGTGCCTGTAGTCCCAGCTACTTGGGAGGCCAAGGCAAGAGAATCACTTAAGCCCAAGAGTTTGAGGTTGCTGTGAGCTGTGATGCCACCGCACTCTACCGAGGGCAACATAGTAATACTCTGTCTCAAATAAAAAAGGAAGGGAGGGAGGGAGATGTCTTTGTATGTTCTATTAATTTTGGAAAAGTTAATACAACATAATTAGAGTATCTAGGCTATAATGTGATGAGACTTTTTGATCTCTTCTGATCTCTATCACCTTATTTAAGTTACTGTGGCTTCTCAGCCTCTTGAATGTAGCTTTGCTTGATTTTCCTTTGTAACTTTCTATCTAAAATTCCTTAAAACATTTCCTCCATGTTTTTTTCCTCGAATAATAATTTTCCTAAAAGTTTTGTTTTCTCTTTTTGATTTTTGGGTCATCTGATCTAGCACATAATTTTGATGACTACTCAATTGTGCCCTGAGTATTGATCCCTGAATTTTGATCTCAAAATTTTACTTAAGCCCAGAATTGAAGTCTGAATTTTCTGTCTGCGTACTTCATTGAATGTCTGTTGAAAATCCAAAAGGAACATATCCAATACTGAAATGAATCCTTTACTAATTGCCCTCCTCTAGTATTTTTAAACACAGATAATAGTATTACCTACCCAATAGCCCAAGCTAGAAAGTACCTTTAATACTAACCACAGAGGATCTGTCACTAAGCCCCTTTTACCACTTCTAATGCTATCTTAGTTCAAGGCCTTATTATTTATTTATTTCAGCAGCCTCTTAATGGTTCCCCAAGCCTTTGGTCAAGTTCCCTCAAGCCTTCCTTCCTGAGTGAAATAACAGTTTGATCTCAGTACTTTCTTGACTTAACCCTGTACTGGCAAATTCCTAGCATCTAAAATCTAAATAATAAAGGTAGTATTGCTTGATACTTCTTAAAAGGCTTGGTGACTGCTTACCTCTCTGGCGTTGTCTCCTTTCATCCTTAGCTTTATAGTTTTTTTTTTTTTTTTTGTAGAGACAGAGTCTCACTTTATCGCCCTGGGTAGAATGCCGTGGCGTCACACTGCTCACAGCAACCTCCAGCTCTTGGGCTTAAGCGATTCTCTTGCCTCATCCTCCCTAGTAGCTGGGACTACAGGCGCCCACCACAGTGCCCGGCTATTTTTTGTTTTGTTTTGCAGTTTGGCCGAGGCCGGGCTTGAACCCGCCACCTTCGGTATATGGGGCCGGCGCCCTACTCGCTGAGCCACAGGAGCCACCCTCTTTTTTTTTTTTTTGCACAATCGTTTTAGTGACTTAGGTTATTTTTACCTTTTCTCTATTATCAACACTGCAATTTACACTCTTTTTAAAATATACATATAGTATAAAAATAGTAAAAAATAAATATAGTATACTCTTTTAAAAAATATACATATAGTAGGCTGGGCACAGTGGCTCATGCCTGTAATTTTAGCGCTGTGGGAGGCTGAGGTGGGTGGATCACTTGAGCTCAGGAGTTCAAGACCAGCCTGAGCAAGAGCTAGACCCTGTCTCTAAAAATAGCTGGGCATTGTGGCAGGAACCTATGTCCCAGCTACTCGGGAGGCTGAGACAAGAGGATACTTGAGCCCGAGAGTTTGGGGTTGCTATGAGCTAAGACACTATGGCACTCTAATGAGAGAGACAGAGTAAGGCTCTGTCTCAACCCCCACCCCCAAATATATGACCTTTATGTACTTAGGTAAGTATATCTATAGGGTGAATTTCTAGAAGGAGAATTGCTAGGTCTAAGCCATTGCTTACACACATGCAGTTGCTCCTTGAAACCCAGTGTGAGCTGCAGGGTCTACTTACAGGTGGGTTTTCTTCTCCATTTCCCACTGAGACAGCAAGACCTCCCCCCCATCCCCATCCTGCTCAGTATGAAGATGACGGATGGAGACCTGTACAATGGTCCTCTCCCACTTAATGAGTAATAGATATGTTTCCTCTAATGATTTTCCTAATAACATTTTCTTTCCTCTACCTTACTTTATTATAACAATATAGTAATTCTTGTACACTATAATAATACTGTAATTCAGTAATATTACTTACATGGAAAATTCCATTAGTTCACTGTTTAGGTTATTGATGAGACTTCTGGTTAACAGTAGGCTATTAATAGTTAAGGTTTGGGGGAGTCATAAGTTATGCATGGATTCTCAGGTGCTCTGGGGTTTTGCACCCCTAACCCTGAAGTGTTCAAGGGTCAACTTATTTTATACATATATATGTGTATATATCGTGCAGGGAAATACTGTATTGGCTTGTATTCTTACCAATAGTACCAACAGTAAATGAGAGTCCCATTTTCCTGACTTGCTCTAAAATTGAATGATATGTCTCACTCTGTTGCCCAAGGCTAGAGTGCCATGGCTTCAGCTTAGCTCACAGCAACCTCAAACTTCTGGATTCAAGCAATCCTCCTGCCTCAGCTTCCCAAGTAGCTGGGACAAGCCACAACCCTGGCTAATTTTTTCTATTTTTAGTAGAGATGGAGTCTCACTCTTACTCAGGTTAGTGGAGAACTCAAGTGAAGTTCAAGGGATCTTCCTGGCCTAGCTTCCCAGAGTTCTCTGGACCATGTCTTTTAAACCTTTACTCATTGGCTAGGTGGGAAATGGTATCACGATGTTATTTTAATACAACTTTCTGTTACTGTAACTGGAGTTGAACACCTTTTCATGTGATTATTCTATATTGCCTTTTTATGTTCTTTGCTCATTATTCTACTGAGTTGGTTGTCTTCTAATCAGTGTAAACCACCAGAATTTATACATAGGAGGTGCTTAAGATAAGCAGTTCTGCTGGAGAACTAAGCTAAGGAACCCGCCTTGAAATGGTTCTTGCACAATACTTTAAGAAAGATAAAGAGGGCTCGGCGCCTGTGGCTCAGCGGGCTAAGGTGCCAGCCATGTACACCTGAGCTGGCGGGTTCGAATCCAGCCCGGCCCGCCAAACAACAATTACAGCTGCAACCAAAAAATGGCCGGGCCTTGTGGCAGGCGCCTGTAGTCCCAGCTACTTGGGAGGCAGAGGCAAGAGACTCGCTTGAGCCCAGGAATTGGAGGTTGCTGTGAACTGTGATGCCACAGCACTCTATCCAGGGGTGACAGCTTGAGGCTCTGTCTAAAAAAAAAGAAAGATAAAGAGAAAATTGATAGTTTTTATCAAAGGATGCAGGGTAGCTCCGTAACCCCAGCACTCTGGGAGGCTGAGGTAGGAGGATTGCTTGAGCTCTGCAGTTGGAAACCAGCCTGAGCCAGAGTGAGACCCTGTCTCTAAAAACAGCCAGGAATTGTGGTGGGTGCTTGTAGACCCAGCTACTGGGGAGGCTGAGGCAGGAGAATCACCTGAGCCCAAGAGTTTGAGGTTGTTGTGAGCTATGACACCATGGCATTCTACCCAGGGTGACCAAGTGAGACTCTGCCTCAAAAAAATAAAAAAAAAAGGACAAAGGTCAGGAAAATAGCCTCCCCACTCCCCGGTCCAGTTTAATTTTACCATTGCTTTTATTTGATGCATAAGAGATCTTTGTTTATTGAATAAATCAGTCTTTTAATGTTATTGTTGTTGCAAATATTTTCTCAAGTTCTTCTTTCAACTGTATTTAAATTTTACCCTTTAGAATTTTAATTTTTGTATGAATTAGTTTGTCATTCTTTTTTTTTTTAGAGACAGAGTCTCACTTTATTGCCCTCAGTAGAGTGCCTGGCGTCACACAGCTCACAGCAACTTCCAACTCCCGGGCTTAGGCAATTCTCTTGCCTCAGCCTCCCTAGGAGCTGGGACTACAGGCGCCGGCCACAATGCCCAGCTATGTCATTCTTTTTATGTCTTCTGGAATAACTCATATTTAGACAATACTTCTACAAAAGTATCCAGTGTACTCAATACTATTATGAAACCCATATATAAGCACTTGTACACTCACATAAATGATAAACACAGATACAGTCTAGCAAGAGGGAGGAGAGCTGGTAGAGGAGGGGGAGGGTGATCGGTGAGAGGAGGGAGGGAGTTGGGTGGGATCTCACTTAAGTGCACAATGCAAGGGTATATTTCAAAATAACTAAGAGTAAATTATAAATGTCTTACCACAAAAAATAGTAAGGTGATGGTTAATCGACAGATTTACTTATTAACACCCAGAAACTGATGTTAATCAGTTTGATTTAAGCATTTCACATTATATATCAAATCATTACATTGTACCTCATAAATATATAATTATGATTTAATAAAAAAATTAAATGACATTATTCTAGATTCTTATTTTTTAGAGACAGAGTCTCACTTTGTTGCCCTCAATAGAGTGCTATGGTGTCACAGCTCATAGCAACCTCCAGCTCTTGGGCTTAGACTATTATCTTGCCTCAGCCTCCTGAGCAGCTGGGACTGCAGGCACCTGCCACAATGCCTGGCTATTTTTTTTGTTGCAGTTTGGCTGGGGCTGGGTGCAAACCTGCCACCCTCGGTATATGGGGCCAGCACCCCACTCACTGAGCCACAGGTGCTGCCCTATTCTAGATTCTTAAAAAAAAAAAAAAAAAGAAAGAAAATACTTCTACAATGCAAGACTAAACAAATTCCCCATTTTTTCTGGTACATTTATGATGTCATATATTTATGCTTAAATTTCTGATTCACCTGGTCCTTTAAGAAATCCCTCACACTGTACTTTCCTCTAAACTCCACAGCTGTCAACATAGAGGGTGACTTCTGTGACCAAATATCACAGACAAGCTGCAGACACCAGCTGGGTGCCTCTAATTCAATTCTGAACTATCTCCCTGGAGATAGCGTCAGGTTCCGTAATCTCCAAGACGGTCCCCTCCTTCCCACAAGGGGCAAGTGCAGGCCTCCAGAACTTCTGACTGAGCCCCTGCAAATTGGGGTTCCCATAACCCCTCCGACTTTGGATTCTATTAATTTTCTGGAGCAGCTCACGGAACTCAGAGAAACATATTTATAGGTTTATTATAAGGGTATCGTAAAAGATACAGAGGAAGAGATTCATAGGGTAAGGGATGTGGGAAGGGGCACGCAGCTTCCCAGTCCTCCCAGAGCACACCTCAGTTCAGGAAGCTCCCCATGTTCAGAAGCTCGCCAAACCCTGTCCTTGAGGGGGGTTTTTGAAGCTTCATTACAGGCATGATTGACAACCGTGCAGAAATACGATTGGACAAAAAGCACATGATCTAAACCTAGCAAGGCCTATCTGTTCAGATTCTTACCGCAGCTCGGCCTTTGGCTAAGGTGAAGTGCAGTGTCTGTCCAGATTCTTCCCAGCCGCTGTGTGCAACATTCCTCCCTCCTCCAGGAGATGGGGCAGGACCTTCTCTGGAACCAGAGTCTTTTGAGCCACAATCAGATTACAGTCTTGCTTTGCAGGTGAAAGGAGGGCAGGAGAAGGTAAGAGAAACAGACACTCTGTCTCCTGAGGACTATGGGAATGATAGGCCAGGAACTGTGGGTGAAAAAAAAAAAAATATATATATATATATATATATATATAAAACATATATATATGCACACACACACATATATTATAAAACCATACCTAGGTTATACTTTTGGCAAGGAAGACTACAGAAATCCAGCCTTTCAAAAATATGGATAGCTGGTTGTGTGATACATTACAGTTTTTAAAAATGCGACTCTAGGCTCGGCGCCTGTGGCTCAACGGGCTAAGGCGCCAGCCACATACACCTGAGCTGGCAGGTTCGAATCCAGCCTGGGCCCGCCAAACAACAATGACAGCTGCAACCAAAAAATGGCTGGGCGTTGTGG
>CAUYON010107937.1:0-11211 GCA_963573935.1 Arctocebus calabarensis
TCACGCTGTCTCCCTGTGTCCCCAAAGGGAAGTTTCTGGGCAGATCCCGCCTGGCAGAGATGCCTGAAGTCCTCTCTCCCCAGTCTCACTGTGCCCAGCCGCAAGGAAGCTGTTACTTGTCCGCCATCTTGCTCCGCCCCCTCCAAGGGTTTTTATTTGAACATTCCTCAAAGAGTATCTCCTGGAGCTCAGGTTTCAAACCTCATGGACATAAAGAACTACCCCAGCCCCAGCCCCCAGCCCCCATGAAGACTCAGAAGCTTGCTGTGTCTTTGATGAATGAAGCAGGGGCACACCAGGCCTGGCTGCCCTCTGCACTAAAGCACGCCTACCAGCCACCTGTGGTGGCGTCACTCAGACACCCAGGGCCCCTTCCTTCTTGCCCAGTTCTTGGTTCCCTACCCCTAAATGACAGGGTAAGGGTTCACAGTCAAGACACAATTTAGATCAGTCTGATTTATTGATAATCCATTATTTTCTAGGGGATTATTAGCCCATCTCCCTGATCACATGCAGCCCCAGCTCCCCATTTCCAATTTTACCTACCCAACAGATTTTTTTTCCTTATAAAATCAGTAGATCCAGTCTTGTGTCATAGATGAGACCAGGCCATTTAAACATACTTTCATGACCAGAACTTAGCAGGTCCTTAGAACTTATTAGTGTTTTTTTCTTTCTTTTCCTTTTTGTTTTTTAAAAAAATGTTTCTTAATTGCTATATGAAAATATTTATATTCTACATTTAGTAATTTTCACTTGTACCCTTGTAAGATGCACCGTAAGTGTGATCCCACCAATCTAGTTCAATGAAAATATTTCAGATATGAAGTCAGCACATTGTGCCCCATGACTGCACCAATGTACACAATTATGATTTAATAAAAATTTTTAAAAAATGATTCTTAATAGCTGAAAATTTTCAGAGTGGCAATCACATTCGCTGTCACTGGAAGCGAAGGGTCACACTGTCCCAAGGATTCCTGTGGTTATGGGGGAGGACACGTGCAACTCCTATTGTCACGTTCGTGTCACAAAATGCTGATCAATTGTAGCAGTCTGCCACCTCGCTTCCCTCCAGACACCCCTGATGGATCCACAGAATTGGCCGTGGGAGATGAAGCCTATTCTCCCTCACTGCCTTAGCTCTTGCTTTCTGAAAAAGCCAAATAATCCTGAAATGTCTTTCTCGTTCTCTTTCTCTTTCTTGGAAGGGTAAACTCACAGCTGTGTGAGTATCTCTCACCAAACATGCATGAAGCTACTTCCCCACGCCTTACGAGGTCTTTACGGAGATGCCAATTTAGGAAAGTGTCTGTCGAGCTGTCGAAACCCAAATCTGCCTTTTGGGTCTGCAGTTACCATTCACCTGTAGCATTTGCACAGCACAAGGTAATGGGGAAGACGGAGCATCGTTCACCAGTTCCAGAGCTTAAGGCAAGTGATGCTGGGGAAACCTCTGCTTTATTAAGGACGTGGCTAGGAAAAGACTATTTTTTAGTTGTACAGACCTGCAACAGGTCACTACAGTAAACTTTGTCTTTGGACATCCAAGAGGTAGTAGACATTGTCTAAGCAGTATGTAAATTCATGACAACCAGAAAGGGGGAACTCCGTTCTTTCCTACAAACAAGTTGCAAAACCAAACTCAGTTTGGGTAGTGAGGCAGCTGCCTGAGACAGCCCCAATTCTATTCTTGGCAAGGGTATAACATGAAGTCATCCTTAGACTTCACTGACCACTTCAAATGATAGAAGAGAGCTAAGCTGGTGGCCTCTGTCATCACACACAGAAGATTCGGACCCTCGGCCTGTCCATGGTAGCTGGCCGAGCGCTCCATGGCTTCAGCACACACCCTCCTCCCACGGCCGAGGCTCTTACTCATGCCCTATGGTTTCTGTCTCTCAAGGCCCAGTACTTGATTCCCCACCAATGAATGAGGATGAAGGCCGTAATCAAGCTGCAAAGTCAGCTCCCCCAAGTCAGACTCCATCGCCTTTGGTCTGCAGGGTCCTAACACTCAGCTCCCCTGAGTCAGACTCTATCACCTTTGGTCTGCAGGGTCCTAACACTCAGCTCCCCTAAGTCAGGTCTCTACCCCTTTGCTCTGCAGGGTCGTAACAAACACTCAGCTCCCCTAAGTCAGGTCTCTACCCTTTTGTTCTGCAGGGTTGTAACAAACACTCAGCTCCCCTAAGTCAGGTCTCTACCCCTTTGCTCTGCAGTGCTCTATTTCCAATTCATTCACCTCTTTCTTAAATGGTCCAAAAGTTTTCCATTTTCTCCCTTTTTTGCTTTTACTTTGTTTTTCAAACTCTACATGTATGCACTCTTGACTTTTCCTTCAAGACTGTCCCCATTACTCCCCTTAGCAATGGTGCCTCCATCACAGCTATGTTGATGTCCCACTGGACAGTCTCTGGCCTGTGGTTTAGGAGCCAAGGAGCCCAACAATTTACATACACATCCCAGGATGTTTCTGCAGCATTATTGTTACTTTTCCTTTTTGTCAAATATAACATCTAATATACGAAGAGCAGCTATCCTCCCCAATAAATATATAAGGCCCTCATCAGAGGACCACTGTATTGTCCCTTCCCCCAAAGTGTCACCTTTGTGGACGCTGTTTACTTTATGATTGGTACTTGCAACATTCATTATTTTTCTTTGCACTTGAGGAAGTTTGGCTTTCTCACCTTTGAATTATTCCTCTGGAACAGTTAGATATATGTTTGGCTTTATATGTGCAGAGTTAAGATAGTCCACTGTCCCAAAGCTTTAAGGATTGAATTTGACATTCTACGTCCCCAGGTCTCCAGCATGGACGGGCTTTTGTCCCCGCAGTGTGAGACATTCTAAAAGGCATCAGTGTCCCTCCATGATAGGAGTATCTTCATTCATTTGGGCTTCTGCAACAAAATACCTGAGATAGAAACATATTTCTCACAGTTCTGGAGGCTGGGAGGTCCAAGGTCAAGGGACATACAGGCCTGGCGTCTGGTGAGAGCTGCTGTCTGCTTCCAGGATGGCACCTGGTTTCTGCATCCTCTGGAGGAGATTGGACACTGAGCCCTGACATGGTAAACCCTTTTGTGAGGCACTAATCACTTCCCAAATGCCCCACCTCTTCATATGGCTGCAGCATCCATTTTCATTAAGTTTCAGCATCAATTTTAGAGGGACACAAACACTCCATTCATAGCATATGAGTAAGATTCAGCCTAATCCCAGTCCTTCTATATCACAGCAGAAAAGACCTTCTTGAACTGATGAATTTATGATTACAATCAATTATCTCAGACAATGGAAAAGTAAAACATAAGGTGGAGCATCAGTGAGCATCCAGAACTTCAGGCATCAGCCAGCACAGTCTTCCTCAAGTTAACATCTTGAGAATTCCCTAGAAAGGTTCATCTTGTCCCCCGGACACTGTTGCCTTTATGATCCTCTCCTAACCGCTATGCCACCACTCAGAAGTCAGCCTCCTACTCGGATTCGTTTCGTGGGCACTTCATCACTGGGTGTGCTTCCATCTGGATCCATCTACTAGCCTGTCTTCCTCTCTATTTAGTAATGATTTACCTGTGTACTATTCCAGATGTTTGGGATTGCTGGAAGTCAGAATTCTGATATACAGAGGGGCTGTTACTTAATTCAACATGATTTAAACTGTCGCCCAATCTGTCTATATTTGGAAATATCTACTCTCCTGGCATCACACAGAAGCAGACACAGCCTAAGGCCTTATGTTTCCCGTTAACTTAACAACCTGCACAAACATCCCTTGTACATATTATCAATGTGTCTTTAATCGTCGTTGCAATTCTTGAAGCAATCTCAGTTTGAATAAGCACAATTTTGCAGGCTGTGGTATGTAAGGATCCAGCTAGCTCATCCGACCAAGTAGAATTTCAAAATACATACACTAGCCTGGAAGACTAAGTATCTCTTGTGCCATTTGAAGAACACCCATTCTTAATTGTCATACTTGACATGTGATCAAGAATACTGGTCCAGTGAGAGATCTTTTTACTTTGTTTTCATTTTTGTTTTGACATGGGATGGGGTGTGGCGTGTGATTTACTAAGACAACTCAGTAAAATACTGTAATGACAAAACACTTTCTTTATTTGCTATGACATACTGTTCTCCATTCTCTCTCAATAAAATATCCGCTGCAACTAGTTTCTACAACCCTCCTTGGAGGCTTCCAACAACCACACAGATGTCTCTATCCACAACATTAGCTGTGGAAAGAATAATTAAGTTAAAAACGATATTTTGTACTTAAGGGAAAGACAGAACTGCTCACTCTCTTAGGGTGAAGGGGGTAAATTGTATGTCCCATTGGGGCAGCGTTTCCAGGTGAGCTCCCCAGGTCAGGGATTCAGAGACCCAAATGGTATCATGTCATGTCTGCCAAACAGATGGGCTCTCAGAAAATGCAAAAATGAAACAAAGCAACAAGATGGTCAGAATTATTCTTCACAATGGATATTATCACCTCTCAAGATCACTCATCCCCTTATTCTCTTAACAACTATTTAATGCCTCACTCAATTTTCCTTCAGTTGACATCATAAGAGAAGCAAGGGAGGAGATTCTTGATAACAAGCAGAAATAATTTCTCTACCCCAGTTTAGAAGTAACTGCGTAAATCAATTCAATGTTATCTGGCTCATACAACTATTGTTTATGTGTTTGATTACTGTGAATTAATTCCTAAGTTTGATCATCACAGGAACGGTAACCAGTCAAGTCAATTTCATGGCCATGCCAAGTTGAGAGGCCTGTCAGTCACTGGCCCTTCTTTACTCTGACCAATTGGACTCCTTCCTCTTTAAGGGAGTTTGATTCTTGAAGCATAAAAGTCCATTAATTATTGGAACTAGGTATTCCTGGAGACATACTTTGAGACTTTCCATGGGTTTCTGTCACTGAGATCCCTCAAGCTACCCTGTATTTTTTTCCTATCCTTCTCAAAACCTTACAATTCATCTCCCCCAGCCCCCAACCCATGAGCTATTTACTATATACTTTTTAAAAAATGTATCTTTTTTATTTGTTTCTATTAACCTAACTTGGATTCTATTTCCTACAAGCCAGGACCATAAGTCATTCAAGAGCAATGAAACCTTTTCCATTCAGGTACAAAACAAGGTTCAAGGAAACCATAATTTCTTTACCTGGATTTCAGGACCCAGGTAATAAGCCTTTCATCAGAGAAGGTGAACCTTGCCTCCTCCTTCTCATGCACAGACAAACAATTCTCCACCCAGGCCTGACTGAGTACTGCAATTGTTTGAGCACACATGGGTTTGCACAAGAAGGAGGAGCTGTGAGCCTGCCCAGGCGGCCCTGGCCAGACCTTAGGGCTGGAGGGCCCAGGAGGAGGGCTCCTGCCTCACCCTGGGCAGTCGGGTGGAAATAAACCAGGTCTACTGCCTGGTTCTGGCAACAAAGGCAACACCAGCCCCAGATAAAGTTTGGACTCCAGACCCTCTGAAACCAGGAAATTCCAAGCTACAGTTAAAATTGTAGCTGTCTCCTCAGTCTTGCTCCCAGCTTGAGGCTCTGCAAACCTGAGCACAGAACACGTGCACACACCAACTTCCCTCATGGGTTGAATTATGGAGGCACAAAACTTCTGAGGCCAAGGCTCTCTGGGGCTTACCCACTCTCTGATCCTTGGGGGCAGGACGGATCCTTCACCCTCCTCTGGCTTTAAGACTTGGACTGAATTGGTTGTTAATTTTAACCGTGGCATCAGAAACAGAAAACTAACATTTGTTATGTGGGCCAGACACTGTACAAGTGATTTAATGAAAATTATCTGTCCCTTCTTTCCAGCAACACTTTGGTCAAAGTAATATTATCCCCGCTTTACAGAGGTTGCCCGGGGTTGCTTGATGTACACGTGCCAGATTTGGAATTGGAGCTCAGATTGCTGGTCTCTAAAACCCTAAGTAACTGTTGAATATTTTCTAGCTGATAGAACCACAAGCAAGTTTGAACTCAGGCTATTCTCAAGTGACTTTTAAAAATTATAAAACCAGACCACCCCACTCCACTGTACTGATAGAGCCAGGAAATGCTGTCTTCTAGGCCAGGAGACTTTCCTCTCTATCCTGGCAAGGTCTATTGTCATTAGTAGGAATGACTAGCTCACAAAGGATATAACTTGGAGGGGACACCCTGACTTAAGAAATAAGAATACAGAGCCAATCCTTAGCTCTGTTGGGCAGGCACATTGTGGGTTCTAACACTCACCTTCTTTATTTTATTTTTTTGTTTTATTGTTTGGAATTCATAGAAGGTACAAAGAATTAAGTTACACTGATTGCATTTGTTAGATGAAGTCCCTCTTATAACTGTGTCCCACCCCAGCGAGGTGTGCCATACACCATGATCCCCATCCCCCTCCCTCCTGCCCTCTCCCCACCCTCACATTCCCTTATCCCCCCTTCATTTACTGCCTTCATATCAGAATTGAGTACATTGGATTTTTTGCTCCTCTATTCTTGTGATGCTTTACTAAGAATAATGTTTTCCACCTTGATCCTGGTTAATACAAAAGACGCAAAATCTCCATCTTTTTTAATGGCTGAATAGTATTCCGTGGTATACATATACCACAGCTTGTTAATCCATTCCTGGACTGGTGGGTATTTCAGTTCTTTCTACGTTTTAGTGATTGTAAATTGATTGCAATAAACAGTCTAGTGCAAATGTCCTTAAAATAAAATGATTTTTTTTGTTCTGGGTAGATGCCTAGTAATGGGATTGCAAGATCGAATGGGAGGTCTAATTTGAGCTCTTTGAGGGTTCTCCATACTTCCTTCCAAAAAGGTGGTATTAGTTTGCAGTCCCACCAGCAGTGTAAAAATGTTCCCTTCTCTCCACATCCACGCCAACATCTGCAGCTTTGAAACTTTGTGATTAACACTTATCTTGGTTGTGACTTTAATCCTTGCTGTTATAAGACAAAACATGGCAGTGTCTACTGCAACGGCAGTGCATAGTGGGAATAAGGAAATGACTTACCAAAAGAAGGAGGTATCTGCCCCTGTGGGGACAGCTGTTCATCACTTTACTTTATGAAAATAAAGGAGAGATTTTAGTTAGTTTTGTTATTGTTTTTACATCCTCTGTAAACAGTGCAAACTTTATGACCTGCAGGGGTAGGACCCTCCACGTCTTCCAGTTCTACAGGTCCCTAGATCAAGGAATTTATCAGAAAAATGCAAGGCTGCTGTGAGAAAGAGACTCACAGACCATAAATGTCAAATCCACCACTTACAAAGCCAGAGATTGATGCTGCTAAGAGAGAAGTGACTTGTCTAAGGTCATGTAGTAAATCAGGGGCAGAGTCAAGGCTAATGTCAATCTTTCTCAAAGTAAGAGGAAATTACAGTATAAATATAGTGATTTTTTTACTAGTGTCTTATGCCCAGGGAATGACCTCAAATATTTTCAAAGAATCTAGGCAGTTGGATGGTGTTTATTCTGACAGAGAGAACACTGAACTTGGATTCCAGAGACTTGTGCTCAAGTCTTTGGATGCCAACCACCTTCTGGGGAAGGAAGACAACCTATAAAGAATTAATTACCAGGTGGCGCCTATGGTTCAGCAAGTAGGGTGCTGGCCACATATACGAGGGTGGCAGGTTCAAACAAACCCAGCCCCAGCCAAACTGCAAAACAAAAAAATAGCCGGGTGTTGTGGCCGGTGCCTGTAGTCCCAGCTACTCGGGAGGCTGAGGCAAGACGATCGCCTAAGCCCAAGAGCTGGAGGTTGCTATGAGCTGTGTGATGCCATGGCACTCTACCAAGAGCCATAGAGTGAGACTCTGTCTCTAAAAAAAGAATTAATTATGACTGTAAAGTAGAAATGACTGCCCAAGACACCAGTACAGGACGTGTTACACGATGAGTTGCCAGATCAGTGGAACAAGGAAGTTATGTTCTGGAAGGCAAAGAAAAACCATCTTCCTTCTCCATGAACCCTTCTCAGCTCTCCCCAGGTCCTTGTGGCTCCCTAAACAGGTGATTTTCCTGATAATTATATGTTTATGAAACATGATGTTTGGGGAAATGAAGATGAGATTTGGAGTCAGTAGACCTGTGTTTACAGCTCACCTTTGCCATTTGCTACTTGAATGATCGTGGAGCAGTTTTGTTTGTTTGTTTGTTTTTACCTTTGAGACTGTGCTTTCTCTTCTATGAAGAGGAAACAACAACCTAGACTTCTCATGATTGATGATGGTTAAAGGAGAAAGTGGATGGAAAGCACCTACCACTGTGTTTGAATGCAGAGAACCTCCCTTATCTTCAGTTAGACTGGAGACTCCTAGAGGGTAAGTTCAGGCCTCGTAAGACTTAGCACCTCTCTTGGCTCTACACAGTGACATCAAAAGACATCGCTGATTCGTACTAACTCCAAAGAGGCCAAGAGACAGGAGAGAAGAGTCCATCTTGTTTTAATAAGTAAAAAAAATGTTAAACGTATGCTGCCTTTTATTGAGTATCAATCAGAGGATGAGTAAAGTTTCTTAACAACTCTTCATGGCCTTGGGTCCACAGTGGGGGCCCCATCCTCAATTCGATGCACCACGGTGCTAATAACCAAAGAAGAAAAATTACTCCCTCAAACATGTCTGAGCCCAGGTGGTGACCTCTTTAAAACTTCCATGTGTTGAGCTACAGCATATTTATTTTCATATGACATATAAATTGACAGAAAACCACATAATTTAATAAAATAAATAAGATCCTCATTTTAAAAAACCTGATAACTTAGTCACCTAAAAGACAACTAACATCTGTCACTAGAGACATGAGCGTGCTATAGCAAAATTACTTAAAAGTACTGAACATCTTATGAAGAGGATTATTTGTATCATTTATTATCATAAAAGAATGCTTTATCACACACTAAAAAGAGTTCCATGTTAGAGGATGCATGCACATTGATGCAGATAACTATATACAGAAAAGATTTTCCTTATATATATATGACCTCAATGTCTCAATATGTTTTCCACATTTTCTATAATTCCCATCCATAATTAGAAAATAAATTAAGACTTATTTCCCTTTACTAATATAGCCAATATCATATGTGCATGTGTGTGTGTATATACATAATACATTGATTTATTTTCTCATTGTGATGGGAATTACAGAAAATGTGGGGAAAAGTACCCCACTTACCTCTGTAAGTTGACCATCCAAGAGACTGTAACAAACTGGTCAGCATACAGAGGTGGTCAACATAAGGAACTAGGCCTACTGTACAGATACATACGTGTGGTCAATGTCCAATCTATGAAAATTTGGTCCACTTAAGTAGGGAGTCAACTATGAAGAGTCTATTGTATAATATATCAGTTAGAGTCTGAAGGATACCAAAGCCACGTAGCAATTTGAACAGAAAAATACTTAATACAAAGAATTGTTAACTATAACATGGGATTACCTATTAAGGAGTAAAGAAAATTCCAGAAAACACAGGGATAGTAGAATAGGAAGTAGCCTCTAGCTCTAGGACTGAACAAGGAACCCAAGGAATTAACAAATCTAGAAGACTTTAGCCCTTCCCAGAGCTGAGATCTACATCTGGTAGATGGTCCTTCCACTTTGGCCAACTGGATGGTAACGAATTTCCCTGATGTGTGCTCCTCTTGGGTTCTGGGGGAAGGTGCCATGAGAAAAGGCCATACCTCTGCTGGTGGTGTCTGAAACTCCCTGGAGGTGAGTACCGCTGTGTGTCCATCTAGCCACCTCTCACCGGCTGCCTCCAGCCCCAGGCGCAAGACAATGTTAAAACTAGGACGAGAAGCCCCTTTCTAGACCAGTGTCTCTCCAGCGCCCTCTACTGACAATGCTTATCACTGTGTCAGATGGCAATTAAGAGGTTCTCCAGTGTCCTAAGTAGGGCAATGAAGGGTGAATGGGCGTTGAGAGGCATAATTGGTAACAGCACATACAACAAAATATAAGAAAAGTAATACAGATCACCAAAAATCCTCACAACCAAACATTAAATCTTATGTTGATATACCAATAAATATTCTTCTAAAACTTATTTACTTGGGAAGGGGGATTCTTTTCATGTTTTTAATAACTAAGATTATATTTTAAATACAACATAACTATGTTTCTTTTTGTCTTATCATAACATGTCATATTTGATATAATGAAAACTTTTCTTTTACATCATTTTATTAGGTGCATAATATTCCACAATGGAATATACACCCGTCTTTCTCTTGCTAAGTATTTTCATGTTTTTTTATATGTATTTTCATGTTTTTACATGTGTTTGATACAGATAATGCATAGCTTGGATAAATTCTTTAAAATAGGGACTAATAATACATTCTCTGATTTAAAGTTTCAGCTATATTTATGATTCAGATTTCTACTATGCATTATTAAATTATTCTTCATAATTATAAAACCAACTTACATTTCCACAAAAACATATGTGAATGTTCATCTCAGTACATTCTTTTTAGCAAAGAGCAGTGCAATGTTTAAATATGTATTCTTGTATTATTTAAAAGACATACTTAATTCTTAAAATTTTTTGTCACTAGTGAGGTTAGCATTCTTTTTGCACCCTTAAATTCCGCTTCTGGATATTTATTTAGACATCCACTTGAATTCTTGGTGCTTTAATTTTTTTTATTAAATCATAGCTGCGTACATTAGTGCAATCAAGGGGTACAATGTGCTGGTTTCATATACAATCTGAAATATTTTCATCAAACTGTTTAACATGGCCTTCAGGGCATTTTCTTTGTTATTGTATGAAGACATTTGTATTCTGCATTTAGTAAGTTTTGCCTGTACCCTTCTAAGATGCACCACAGGTGTGACCCCACCCATTACCCTCCCTCCACCCCAACCTCCCCCCTCCCCGCCCCTCCCTTGCCCCTTTTCCCATATTCTTGTGTTATAGTTGGGTTAAGGCCTTCATATGAAACCTATAAATTAGTTTCATAGTAGGGCTGAGTACATTGGATACTTTTTCTTCCATTTTTGGGATACTTTGCTAAGAATATGTTTCAGCTCCATCCATGTAAACATGAAAGAGGTAAAGTCTACATCTTTCTTTAAGGCTGCATACCATGTATACCATGGAATATAGTGTTTTAATTTTTAATATATAAAAAATAAAAAGTCATTTGTTGAAATTTCAGAACAACT
>CAUYON010107938.1:0-20038 GCA_963573935.1 Arctocebus calabarensis
ATTTCTTTCTCTAACCACAGTCTCATGATTGAGAATGTATATTCTATATTCTCAAATTTCATTTAATGATTAAAAAAATCATTGTCCAGAGAAATGCAAATAAAAACTACTTTGAGATATCGTCTAACTCCAGTAAGATTAACCCACATAATAAAATCCCCAAACCAGAGATCCTGGCGTGGATGTGGAAAAAAGGGAACACTTCTACATTGCTGGTGGGAATGCAAACTAATGTATTCCTTTTGGAAGGATGTTTGGAGAATAGACCTGCCATTTCATCCTATAATTCCTTTACTAGGTTTATATCCAGAAGACCAAAAATCACATCATAATAAAGATATCTGTACCAGAATGTTTATTGCAGCCCAATTCATAAGTCGTGGAAGAAGCCCAAGTGCCCATTGACCCATGAATGGATTAATAAATTGTGGTGCATGTATACCATGGAATACTATGCAGCCTTAAAGAAAGATGGAGACTTTACCTCTTTCATGTTTACGTGGATGGATCTGGAACATATTCTTCTTAGCAAAGTATCTCACGAATGGAAGAAAAAAATATTCAATGTACTCAGCCCTACTATGAAGCTAATTTATAGCTTTCATATGAAGGCTAAAACCCAATTATAGCACAAGAATATGGGGAAAGGGCAAGGGAGTGGAGGGGAGGGGAGAGGATGAGTGGAGGAAGGGCAATTGGTGGGGTAATACCTACAGTGCATCTTAGAAGGGTACAAGTGAAACTTATTAAATGCTGAATATAAATGTCTTCATATAGTGATTAAAAGGCCACGAAGGCTATGTTAAACAGTTTGACGAAAATATTTCAGATTGTATATGAAGTCAGCACATCGTGCCCCATGATTGCATTAATGTACACAATTATGATTTAATAAAAAAAGAAAAAAAAATCATTGTCCCCAAATTTAACTCAATACTTCCCTAAACATAAAATAAAGTCACTAAGCAAACTAGATTCTTTCTGAAAATGGTGAGTTAGAGAGAATTCTGGTTATGATACTATACATTCCAACCTTTATTATTACAAACCTGAAATATGATTGACAAGGTTGAAATCCATCCACTTTGCTACTGCCATTGGTAGAAATGTGATTTAGTGAATTATACTTTTAGGAATAGGAGTTCTTCAACCATCTTTTTAGAGTAGAATTAGTAATATGATCTCATTTCTCTTTTCCAAGTGTTAAATTATTGGAAGACAAGTTATGAATGGTCAGGAGACCAGCTATGAATTACGTAATAGTATGGCCAGGGTGCCTAATCAACTAACCAAAAAAGGGTTTCTGTATACTCATGTATGTTTTAGTCATTCCCAGAAAAATGAATCTGTGTGAATTGAGCACCTCTATACTAATTTTCAATTGCTATGTAAAAATTCTCATATATATAGTGGCTTAAAACAATATACATTTATTACAGTACAGTTATTATGGGTCAGAAGTCTGGGGATGGCTTCACTGGGTCCTCTGCTTTAGGGTCTCTCATGAGGCAATAAAATGTTGGTGAAGGTTGCCATCTCATTGGAAAGCTTACTTGGGTAAGGATATGGTTCCAAGTGGGGAATTTGGCAGAAATTAGTTTCTCAAGGACTGTTGGATCTACAGTAGTAAAACCTCACTGCTGTTGTCCATACCTTGCCATGTGGATCTCTCCAGCACTGTATTATGCTTCATCAAAGCATGCAAGCCAATAAGGCAAGGAGTCCACAGCCAACATTACTGAACGGGGAGAAATTTAAAGCATTCCAGCTAAGAACTGGAACAAGAGAAGAATCCCCATTGTTACCACTTCTATTCAAAATAGTGCTGGAAGTTCTAACTAAAGCAATCAGCCAAGAAAAAAAAAAATAAAGGGTATACAAATTGGAAAAGAGAAGGTCAAGCAATCACTTTTTGCTGGGAGTATGATTTTATGTCTATAAAACCCAAAAGACCCCTAGAATTGATAAATACAACAAAATCTCAGGTTACAAAGTCAATGTACATAAATCAATAGCATTCCTATACATCAATATCAATGAAACTGAAAGTCAAATCAAAGACTCCATTCCATTCACAATAACTACAAAGAAAATAAAATACCTAAGAATATACCTGACCACGGAGGTGAAAAATTTCCACAAACAGAACCAGAAAACACTGAAGAAAGAAATCACAGATGACACAACAATTGGGAAAGTGTATCATGCTGCTTTATAGACTCAATGCAATCACCTTCAAAATGCCAACATCGGATTTCCCAGATCTAGAAAAAATGAGCCTATGATTCATAGAAAAGAGATGCCTGAATAGCAAAACTAATCTTAAACAAAAAAGAACAAATCTGGATGTATCACATTACCAGACTTCAAGCGATACTACCAAGCCATAGTAACCAGAACAAGATGGTATTGGCACAAAAACTGGTTCATGGACTAATGGCTCAGAGCAAAGAACCCAGATATAAAACCACACAGAACCAACTGATCTTTGACAAAGCAGATAACAATATGCCCTGGGGAAAAGATACCTTATTCAGTAAATGGTGCAAGGAGAATTGGATACCCACATGCAGAAGAAAGAAACAGGATCCGTATTGCCCACCATTCACAAAAATTAATTCAAGATAAAAAACTAAATATAATGCATGAAACCACAAGAATTCTAAAGAAAATGTTGGAAAAACTCTTCTGGATATTGGTCTAGGCAAAGGATTTATGAAGAAGACCCCAAAGGCAATTCCAGCAACAACAAAAATAAATAAGTAAATGGGACTTGATTCAATTAAATGCTTTTTCACAGCAAAGGAAATACCAATAATCAATAGAACAAATGGACAACCTATAGAATCGAAGAACATATTTTCAATTTGTATATCTGATTAAAGGGCTAATAACCTGAATTTACAAAGAACTCAAGAAAATCAGTAAGAAAAAGAAACAATCCCATTAAAAAGTGGGCAAAAGACATGAACAGAATATTTTCAAAAGATAGATATATAGTCAATAAACAGTGTAGGAAATAATGTTAATGACTAATCATCAGGGAAATGCAAATTAAAACCTGAATGAGATATCACCTTACCCCAGTTAGAATGGTTTTTACTAAAAACTTCATAAACAATAGTTGTTGCTATGGATGTAGAGAGAAAAGAATGCTTCTACCCCATTGGTGGGAATGCAAGTTAGTACAACCTCTGTGAAAAACAGTATAGATACTCCTCAAAGAACTAAAAGTAGACCTACTATTTGATCCAGTATTTCTACTACTGAATATTTACCCAAGGGAAAAGAAGTCATTTTAGGAAAAAGAAACCTGCAGTCCAATGTTTATTGCAGCACAATTGCAAAGATATGGAATGAAATCACGTGCCCATCAATTCATGAGTGGATTAACAAAATATGATATATGTATACCATGTAATACTACCTAGACACAGATAAAGATGAATTAAGGCCTTTTGCAGAAATTTGGATGGAGACCATTATTCTGAGTGAAGTATCTAAAGCACATAAAAACACACACTATATGTACTCGCTAATAAACCAAAAAATTAACTGATGAGCACAGAAGGGAGTAAAACTCAGTAGCAATCAAGTAGGGAGAGGATGACGGAAGGGATGAGCATAAATTTACCTAACTAGTACAATAAATTATCTTAGCGATGGGCACCCTTATAATCCTGACTCAAGGATTACAAAAGCTGTCCTTACGTAACCAAAGCAGTTTGTAATCTGTAGTGTTTTGAAATAAAAAAAAGATAAAAACCTTTTGTAGAGGATTAAACATCATACTTACTACAACAGCCACCAATATCATAACTCATCTGAGGAATTACTGAGAGGAAGACATTCTCCTGGCAAACCTGGAAATCTCTTGTGACTTGGAAGGCAAGTCACCAAGTAACTCAGTAATCCTGGAGGAGCAAAGTTCAGTCCTGTAGTAGTAAGGCTAATGGTAAACATTAAGCACTTTATGGCAGTTCCTTGAAGGATTAGTGGAGAAAAATTGCATGTAGTCTTTTTGGAGATCATTTCCCTGGCCACTCTTGAAGATCATTTCCTTGAGTACGTACTCTCTTGACACCTATGAGATCATTTCCCTGAGCACGCAGCCCCTGCATTTCTTTGCTGAGTAATCTTTCCACCAATTATGTATGTTCTCAATAAAAGGACTCTGCGAGAAGTGCTCAGTTCTATCCTGCACCTATGTTTAGCCTCACATCTTGCAGGGTGTACTGTCAATCCACGTCTCATGTGATCATTTATGTGGTTGCAACATCTGGCACAGTCGGCCGTACCTGAACTGGTCAGGGACTGAAGGGGAATAAACACTCGGGGGTAAGTGAAGCCTTCGGCAAACATAAAAGGGAGATTGCGGGGAAGCAATGGGTAATCCCCCGTCCATTGAATCACAATATCTCCGGCTTCTAAAAACATTGAAGTCGACCAGAGTGAGAGTGAAAGAAAAAGTTTTTGAAGAATTATTTAAACACGTTAAGAAAAATTGTTAAGAAACATTGTTATTGATTCCAGCCTACAGGAAAGGCAGTTATTAATGTAAAGGTCTGGAAACAGGTTGTGAGAGGTCTGCATAGAGCTCATCAACCAGGGGACGTGATACCGTTACAAGTATGGTCCCTATGTAACTTAATTACTTTAGCATTGCAACCTTTTCAGTCAAAAAATGAAGAAGGGAATATTAGAGTGCATAAAACTCACTCGGAGGAAGACAGTAAGAAGCAAGAAAAACCTGAAAAAACTCTACTGATCCTGTGACTTCTCACCTGTTGCCTCCTCCACCTATTAATAAGAAACAAGGGGACTTTATTAAATGCTTGTGGATCAAAAAATAAAAAGACAAGTTTCCTACCATTGCCCTTATAAAATTTGTAATCTAGCACTTGCTATTTCAATAGAATCCTGATATAGGAATAGTAGATCAGACCATAATTTCTCTGTTTAACACCTTTCAATTGTTGCTTGTTGCTCTAAAATTAAAATAAAATGTCTTATCACAGCTCAGCCGGGCCTGTGTGACCTAGTCCTTTCCCACTTTGACTTTGACATTCTCTTCTGTGTGCTCCCAATTTTCCAGTATGTTTTACTCAGCTTCTGTAATTTCCTACCTAGGATACATGCAAATGTTTCAACATTACACTGTGGCAGTCTTGTAGCCTATGAGGTTTATCTAAGATGAGATTATTGCTAATTGAAAACTTTTTCTAACTCCCTCCAGGATGACTTTGCAATATAGTCAACCTTGGTTGTTTCTGACAGTCTCTGCAGAAACTGAATTTAAAAGAAAAAAAGCTTACAAAATGATGTCATTGAATTCTTACAATTAAAACCTCAATCACCCAAAGAATGTCTAGCTTTAAACAACATAATTTCATATTCTAACCTCTTAGATAAACTACATGTCAAAATGTATTCTTTGGTAATGAACTGCACTGAATTGTTTTATAGGATTGTTAGTTATATATTGGTTGATTGTTGAAAACAGCCTTCCAGAGACAAATGTTTTTATTTAAAGGAGTAAACTCAACTAGACCTCAGGTCCTTGGAATACTTTGGAAGAACTGTAAGGACACTTCCAGGCCATATATGCCAATTTTATTCATTAAGTATGAAATGTCCAATTTCCGTAATTACAAAGTTAGACAGTTATGTCTGATATTTCACTTTGACACTTCTTGTTTTAATTTTCTTGTGAAGGTACATCTTCATTCTTTTGATGCAAATTTCGGCTTGTGATTTTTCCAATTTTATTTTAGAACAATTTGGGTGAAATTGTTATTTCACATAATTTGTATTATTTTCGAATAGGGGTTCCCTTGTAGAAGCAGCGCAGCACAGACAGCTCAACGTATCAACAGTGTTGCGAAGGACGTGGTTAGTGAACACACAGGGTATCGCTGGACTAAGGAGTTCCATTCTGGTGATCTTAATCTTGGAAATGAGCCATGATGAGCTGAAAGCTGTGGTGAAAGCAAATCCGTCTCAATCTACACATGTATTAGAAGCAAGGTTTGACACCACTATTCCAAAATTACTGGACCATTTGAAACATACTAGCAAGGTAAAGAAGCTGGATGGATGGGCTCCACTTGAATTAAATGAGTATTAGAAGAGGGTCATCTCAAAGCTTGCCTTTCTTGCTGTCAGGTCATAAAGGCAAAAGGCCAAGCACCTCTACGCTGTATTATTAGGTGTGTGAAAAATGGATTCCTTTTGACAATTGTAGGTGTTTGGCACAATGGTTGGATAAAGTGCCAAAACACAGACCCAAACTGAATATTTGTCAAAAAAATGAATGGTGTCTATTTGGTGGCCCAGCACTAGCATTATCTCCACGATAGCTTCATGAAACCTGGTCAATCAATTATGGTGGATGTCTATAGCAACCAAGTGGGTGAAATGGCGAAGACACCTGCACTGACTCAGCTGAGACTGGTCAGCAGAAACAGGACAGTCCAGACCACACTATTGGACAAATAATACTACTCAAACTACAGAAGCTGGACTTGGAAACAACCTGTCATCTGCCAGATTCACCAGCTCCTCCACCAAGTGACTGCTACACTTCTTCCAGGCTTTGGACAACTTCTCACAAGGAAAAAGAATTCAATTCTCAACAAGCTACAGAAAACACCTTTTGTGATTTCCTCTCTACTCACTGTCTGGGCTGCTTCGCTGCTGACATCAACAAGTACTGTTCAGATGGCAAAACTGTTGGAAGTTTAGCAGCACATGTGGGTTAATTGCACTGCTTCTTGTTTATGGTATAATCAACTAAACTTTTGATTTAAGTCAGACATTGCATAATGAATGCCCTAATAGTTACTGTTTAGGGCTTTTTGTTTGTTTGTTTTTGTTTTTCCTCCATCACATAATGTCTTCTTACTAAGGAACTCAGAAGAAATTCTCTGAGTTCTTAGAAAAGCTTCTATTTGATAATTGTTTTTAGTTCATCGCATGGATAGTTAATTCTATAAGTTACCAGAATCCTGTGTTTCTTTGTCAAAAGACGCTTGTGGAGTCATAGCCACAACTTAAACCTGCATATTCTGACTCCAGAACTGCTGTTTTCTTCATATGGAGTTTACATAGGTTTACCTAAGTCCTTGTCTCTACCTCTAGAATTCACCTAAATTAATGAGAAATTCCTCCCTTGTACAAGTTCCTCTTCTTTTTTAGTTTAGAGTCAATCAAACAATGACTTGACTTATTGAAAGTTCTGAAAGATTTGGGATGACACATATGTTTAAGTAGAATGATTAAACTTTGATGAAAAACAAACAAAATCCTCAGGTTTTATCATACAGGATAAAGGAGTTGTCAAAGCATGTGTCCCTACACACACACACACGTGGCCCTCCTTCCTTTTCCATATGAATGACATGTTATGTGGAAATATTTTAATAGATGTCTCCTGGTACAGAAGAAGAAAAAAGAGAAGGCAAAGGAAAGGAGAAGAATGACTTCATAATTAGCCTGAGGATAAACGCTTTCATAGTGTGAATTACACATGTGGTGTTGTTTTCAATCAAGTGAAACCTGACTTAGAAATGGATTTAGCTACACGTTATAGGTCTCTAAGGGACTTTAACTTTTACTTATGTTATTTAAAGATGATCATTCTCTCATGAGCCAAACTAAGGCCAAAAGAACAAGGCTCCCCTGGCTCTCCTGAAAGTGTTGAGATTTATTTCTCTGGGGTGGCCTGAGTAAGCATTCATTCATTCCTACAAATCATCCTGTTTTCATTTAGAGATTAATACATTACAGCATAACACTCAAAGAAAACTGGAGGAATTAGTAATGATATATTTTGAGAACCATCTTACCATAAAATAAATTGAAAACACAGGGCTTGCTGCATATTTAGATACATAAAAAATTATATGAGATTACCTAAAGGAGTAATTCTGAAACCGAGGCCAGAACACTACAGAATTAACAGATGTCCCCCACAGATTTACAAGAAACCACCAAAGGAGTTAAATTGAGGATTAACAATCTGTGTTACACAGATTTCTATTTTTATTGTTAAGATTTATTTATAACCGACTCATTTAAATATGATTTGTTCACTTACCTAATTCCGATGATTCAAAAAATACTTACTGTGCCAAATACTTGCTAGGTGCTGAGGGTAGGAAAAATACGGGTCGAGGCATCCCGCTGCAAGGAGTTTATGGACCGGTGAGGCGGAAAGTCTCTGAGGAAGCGTGTTCCCTCTTTTCACCTCTCCTTTCCCCCATAGTGGGAGTAGGGGAGAATGATGATGAAACAAGATCTAATGCTATTTTTCAGTTCAAACATCTATATATCTAGATATGATTCTATACGGTCTGTACTTATTATACTTGGGCCAGGCATTTGGCCTTCCCAGTCAAGTACTGGCATTGAATGGTTTCCTTGATTTCTGGCTTCTTCAAGCTGGAAGGCAGATCAGATGGAGGTAAGAGAGCAAGGTCAGGTCTTCCCCGGGGATCACCCTGGGAAAAGAGTGTCTATTCTTCAGGCAGGTGCTGGATGTAAGCCTCTGACTGCAGCTTCCATTCACTGCTCTAGTCCCGGCCTTGAACGCTGGCATCATAAAGCTCAGAAGTTACTAACTCCAAGTGCTCCATATTCCTTGTGGCTTCCTTAATCTCTGTCTATGCTTTTGAAAATCCTTCCTTTGTAAATAAACGCTCCTAGAATTGCTCTGCTTTGAATTCTAGGACCTTCATTACTGCAGTGTCTATCCAGTTATCTTATTGTGTCTTACACACTTATTTGTTTTCTGTTTTGTCCTAAAAAGATCTAAGAGAATTTATGTGGCACACTTTGTTTTTTAATACAAACATTTAATTTTCAAACTAATCTAACTAAAGATTTACAAATCTGTCCCATGAAAATAATATTCTTTTCATCATCCAGTATGTTCTCATCTATTTTCATACACTTTATGGTGATAATTAGTATAAACAACAAAATCACAGATCAAAATGAAATGGAGAAAATCATGCTCTAACCGGAAATAGTTTCTTCTTTGGTCTTTTTGGAATTTCTTGTTCTTGATTTGTTTTCTTTTTCATTCTTCAAAACAGGAATGAAATAATGCCTCTTTCAATTCTTACTTTAACATTATCATGGTCTTCGCTTACTTTTAATAGAGCATGTATAGTCTCTTAGTGTGACAAATTTGGCAAGATTTCTTGAAAGAAACAGAAGTAACACTGACTGACCAACAGGTGTTTAATTATTCTCCTAGGCTGTATCAAATGACAGAGTTAAAGGTTCAAATGAAGTTTAGCAAATTTGCTTTAGCCCAAAGAGGCTTTTTTGTTGAGACGGCTCAACTAATATTTCTGAAAATGAAGCATAAGTCATGGCAGATCAGATAACTCTTTAAAAAATAAGTGTTATAAATGTTTAATGCATTCATTATATTTATTCTATGGAATGTTTTGATATGTTTACCAACAGATTAGGTTTTATAATCAGCAGAAGTAGAGTACATTCTGGTTTTCTTAAAATATGACCTTTCAATTCAATGAACATTTATATACCCTTCTGAAATTTCCACTGGCCCCAAAGTTATAAAACATTAAAGCTGTTTAATCAGGGGCTATTAATCTAGAATATATGACCTCTGGTTTGGGGGAAGATTACAGAGGCTCCAGAAAACCCAGGATATTATATGAAAAATATTTACATTTGTTACATCTTTTTATTTTTCTGGGAAGGGGGTACAAATCTTCATAGGAATTCAAAAGAGGATAAGAACTACTAGTTTAATTTTTATTGTTCTCAATATTCGGAACTTTACATATGGGCCCCTACAACCCAGAGGAGGATAAACATGTGACTGGTTTGGTCAATAAAATGTGGGTGAACATGGTTTGTCCCTTGTCTGAACAGAAGCTCAGTACTTACTGATTTGCATCTGCCATCAAACTAGATATATCCCAACAGAGGTTTTTCCATCATCCTGGGTCCTTTGATGGAGCAATAAATAAACTCTTGAGTGATTGCTTTGTCTCTGCAGCAAAAATTACCCTAAGCTTACTGATAAGCTTACCATATTAGGTCAATTTCCCCGTATTTTCTGAAACAGACTAAGTCAATTTTCCATGCCTGGGTTAAACAATAAATCAGTTAAATTTCCACTCTTATTTTCTGTGCTTTTCCACAACGACTAGTATGTTATCACTTATAATTTCCTCAACACAAGACTTTCCCTTGTTCAAAAAATATTCATGAATCCTTTCTTGCTAAGATGAATTCAAATACTTCAGTTTCCAGCCTGGAAGGAATAGAAGTGCCTGGAATTGCCTCCTATCTGAAGCAACAGCAAGAACATTACTGACAAAATATATGAAACAAAGGTTTTCAAGATAGTCCGCATCAGGCAAAAAAGGACAGTGGTCAAATAACAGGTCATGTAGATGATGGTGGTCCCACAAGATTATAATACTCTACTTTTACTATACCTTGTCTGCATTTAGGTACACAAATACTTACCATGGTGTTACAATCGCATATCCCTGTTGTTAAGGGATATGCAAGTATTTATCCAAGGGAATCAAAATTAGTATGTGGAAGAGGTATTGGCATTCCCAGGTTCATTTCAGGATCGTTCACAATAGCCAAGACATGAAAACAAACTAAGTGTCCATTAACAGAATAATAGATAAAGTATACTACAAATGTACAGTGGAGTACTACTATGTAGACAACTTTAAAAAGAAGAAAATTCTGTTGTCTATGACAATGTGGACAGAGATAGTGGACTATGTGTTAAGTGAAATAATCCAGGCACAGAAAGACAAATAGTGTTTGATGTCACTTATGTGGAATCTAACCAAGCTGGTTACATAGAGAGTAGAAAGGTGATTACTAGTGGCTGATCAAAGGGTATGACATTTCAGTTAGACTAGAGGAATAAGTTTTAGTGCTCTATCACACTTCATGGTGCCCACAGTTAATAATAACGCATATTTCAAAGTTGCTGAAATATATAGTTGACAATATCATCACAAGTAAATAATAAATTAGTAAAATGATAGATATGTTAATTAGCTGATTGAGTCTATTATGCATATCTAGATCAAAACATCACATTGTACCATATAAATATGCACAATTATTATTAGTCAAGTAAAAATTGAAAATACATAAAAAAAATAAAACTTTCTCACGTAAAAAACTTCCACATGAAATTGAGTAGCAAGATCCTTCTTCCTTGCTGCGTTTTGAAGCTCATTTTTCATCCTAATATTAAAGTATGACAATTTTTCTCTAAAAAAGAGTAAGAACAACTAGAAAATTCTTCACTGAAATTAAAGAACTTCTATAATTCTATTAAATATTAGGAAATACATTTGAGGAAATTAATTAGTTGGTGTTTTTATTTAGAAAATCACAAAAATAGAAAATTTTGACATTTGAATGTGGAAAGTTACTCTCAAACAAATATTATTTGCATATAAGATTAAAAAAACAGAATGTAAAATCATTTTGAAATTTTTTGACATTTATTTTGAAATAGAAAGATTTTAATAATGAGACACAAAGCAGGAGAGAAATGGGATGCAAGGGGCTATATTTGGTTACCGGATGGCTACTTGCTATCTCTAAGGCTTTAAGCAAGCTAGGCCTTTGTTTTCATGTTCTTAAAATAAAAAATTTGGAAGCTTCCCACAACTAGAAAATTTTCTAATGTTATGAAATGAGCTACGATAGTTTCAAAAAGCAATAAACTATGGAACTCTTCAACATGCTACACAGCTTTCAAACAATTACCGTGTTAGTGACAGGTGAGAAGAAATAAGGTCGCAGTTTTCATTTTGAATTCAAACTCATACTTATCTAAAAATAGATTTTTTTCCAGAGCCAATCTGTTTAAGATATTGTCCTATATAAAAATGCTCTCAAGGATGAATTCAGCTTTGAACATTTTGCTTTTTTGTCAAAAATGCATACACATACATTCAAAGAAAATAAACATTGGTGAGAAACATTAGTTGGATAAAGAACTTATCCACATGAGTTTTGCAGCCTTGGTATTCCTTTTTCTCTGAAGCAAACAGAGAGGTATCTACATATCTGCACAGAACAGCTTGACCCAAGGTTTTGGACTTTTACTTCAGATTCCAAGATGGCATAAATTGTTTTTTGAATCAGTGAACATTTTTGAGATTGGTACCACACAAACACACAATTACTAGAAACATTGTAATCAAAATCTAAGGTAAAAGGAATGGATATATATATATATATATATTTTTGAGACAGAATTGCACGTTGTTGCCCTCAGTGGAGTGCAGTGCTGCCATAGCTCACAGCAACCTCGAACTCTTGGGTTCAAATGATCTCTTGCCTCAACCTCCAGAGTAGCTGGAACTACAGGTATACAGGTAGCTTCCATGACACTTGCCACGATGCCCGCCTGTTTTTAGAGATGGGGTGTCGCTCTGGCTCAGGCTAGTCTCCAACTCCCGGGCTCAGGCAAGGCCACCCATCGAGGCCTCCCAGAGTGCTAGGATTACAGGTGGGAGCCACTGCGCCAGGCCTATGGGAATGGATATATATATATATATATTTTAATTTGTTTTGTTTTGTTTTGTTTTGAGACATTATGTTGCCCAGGCTAGTCACAAGGGGTTGGATTATCCTACCTCCATCCCGGGTAGCTAGGACCACAGGCCTGAAACCCCCACTGTGCCTGGCGGGGACAGATAAATGTTTAAAAGTTAAGGGTGTTTGAAATTTTGATGTTTTACTTAGAATAATCATTAAGTCAGGTAATGAAGACTGATTTGTAAACTTAAAAATAAGATTCTGCCTATGTGTTTTTAATTCTTCCCATGTGTTGAATCATAAACATTTTGACTTGAGAGAGGTCACTTCTTAAATTTAATCATATACTTGAGCATTTCAGCTTAAAACTATGTTTCAAATAACTATGTAGGAATATATTTTTCTGGATTGTTAATGCCAGCAACTTGCAAAACTCAGTGAATCAATACAATAAAAGTTAATTTTTTAGGGCGGCACTTGTGGCTCAGAGGGGTAGGATGCCATGCCCATACGCTGGAAGTGGCAGGTTCAAACCCAACCGCGGCCAAAAACTATAAAAAAAAAAAAAGTTAATTTTTCAGGCTGGACACGGTGGCTCATATCTGTAATCCCAGCACTCTGGGAGGCTGAGGTGGGTGAATTGCTTGAGCTCAGGAGTTTGAGACCAGCCAGAGCAAGAGCAAGACTCTGGGGTCAAAAAAAAGCTGAGTGTTGTGGTGGGCACTTGTAGATCCACCTATGAGAGAGGCCAAGGCAAGAGAATCCCTTGAACTCAAGAGTTTGAGGTTTCTGTGAGCTACGATTGCGCAGCACTCTACCAAGTGTGACAAAGAGTAATTTTTGCTGAAGTTCCAAGTGCAAGGTATGTCAGGCAGCTCCTTCATTGCCTTTCCTTCAGTTAGCAATCCACGGGCCCAATCTCCAGTAGTTCTAGCATATGAGGAAGAAGGAGTGAGGGTGTTTGATCAATGGCACAGGAGGTTTTAGGGCCAGTCCTGCCAGTGCCAGACTCCTCTTCCCCCTACACCTCATTGGCTGGAATCAACTCAGATGGCCTCAGCCTGGGAAAGCCATTTCCTGACAGCCCAGGAAGAGGAAGTAGGATCAGAGACCATGTTGCTAGTTTCTCTCACAAGGAATCAAATGTTAACATTTTTAAAATTAAGATATTTTCATCCTTCTCCAAATTTGTGTTTCCCATAACCACTCTTTCTCTAGCAAAGGAGAATAACACTGTCACTGTCCAAGAAAGAGCAAATAAAGATCGAGAGGGCTCTGAACAAACAAAAAGTGGAAGTAACAGGTGTTTGTAGGGACCCTGAGAATAGGAAAAAAGGGGCACAGAAGTTAAGTGGGGGCATCTCACAATTTTCTGAATTAAAACCCTGAAAACCTTCGGCGTAAGACACAGACATGCAAAGTTCTTTAAAAAAATGGGTGGACGAGCTCAAAAGAAAGTTAGGGAAACACTTATCACTGAAAAAAATGGAGCTTTCATGGTGCACATATAATACTCTTTGTGTTCTGGCCATGGCAGGGGAGTAGGTCTTAATATTCCAGAGATTTGGTGATAGGATATAAGGTTCAGGTATATGGTGATAGGATATTAGGTCCATGTAAAGTATGGAGCTAAAACTAAAATCTCATTACAAAGCCAAGTCCCTTGGAAGGCAAGAATAAATTTATCCGCTGGGAAAGGAAGCTGATGACGTTTGTCTATAATCTAATTCATTTTAGATTAAAATTTCCTTTTCAATGTTAGACCACTTTCTACCAATTATATTTATTACTCTTGTTTGTTATTACAGAGGAGAAAGTGCTATAGTAGATGAGAGTGGATAGGACAGGGGAAGGGAATACTATCAAGGAAAACAATTATATTCACATTTAGTTCATTTTGTACTACCTGTGTAACTTGGGACAAGTCATTCGGTTTCTTCTGTAAAATGGGATAATAATGTTACCTCGTTATAATATTACCTCAATTAATTATGTCTGTATGTAAAGTGCTCACGATGGGGCTTGGTACAGTAGGAATGTTAGCTACAAAGATTAACATACTATGTGCTTTATAAATATCTAATGTAAGATATTACGATAACACATTTAAAATATTGGAATAATTTAGAAGCACGCTGATATTAGATTAGATTGTGCATCAGTTTATCTGAAATGCCCTCATCTGATCATGGTTAAACTGAATAATTTTGTTTTTCTTTTATGAGCCACCCATTTCCAGTGCCAGATGTAAGTAGGACACTTTTGTGTGATGATCTTTGAGTCTTGCAACTTTGTGCCTTGATGCTGGATGAGCTGGAGCAGTAAAATAGTCCCCAACAGCACCGAGGGGGTTAACAAGCATTCCGCTGGACAGGAGAGGAATTGCAAACTACAGGAATACATCTGATTAAACCGAAAACTAAGGGGAATCTCCAACTGAAAATCTTCTTAGATCTCCTAATTCCCTGTGGTCATTAATACTCTCTGATAGAGAGGAGATCCCTGTGGAAAGAAACAGGTGTCTTACCTGGTTGCAGTCAAGTTATCAAAAACATATCACCAGGTAACTGTAATACACTGCTATAGTCCCTTCAAGGGCCTTTCAAGAGACCCTGGCCCCCAAAGGATCCTGAAGTTCAAACTTTGCTGGTGTTCTAGTAAATATTATTTTGGGTAGAAAGCTTCATAAATAACAGAATTTGATAATTCTAGGTGCAAAATCCAGATTAACCACAACTATCCAACATATAAACTCCTAGGAATTAAGGTACAGACAATCCAATTCACTTTTCACAGTGCCAGGCATGATCCTCCCCCTCCTGAACACTAAGCAATTAATTTCCTGAGTATAACCAAAGACTGGTACATTTTGTTGTTGAAAGGCATCTTCTGTTACTGCAGTAAAAGGGTAATTCATTATTTTTAACTGCTAGAATACACATTTTTCAGGATTACTGTTCGTGCCCTTTGATTTGCATTAGGCATTAGAAGATCTTGGTCATCAGTTGAGTGGACTTCTTAAGACTGAGTCATGAATGTCAGCTGGGTATTTCTATGTTTAACTGCTGGATTAAATCGTCGATCATTATTGTTAGAATATCTTGCAGAAATTTAAAAATTACCCTTCATACTTTTTTTTAATTCAAATTAATATGCAGGTACTAATAGTTAGATTACATTGTACTCACTTCCAGGGTGAAGTTCCAGTTGTAAATGAGCCCCTCGCCCCAGGGGCATGTTATACACCCTCACAATGTGCCCATTAGGTGAGATCCTGCCACATGCCCTGCCTCCTTCTGCCAATCGTCTTCCACCTCTCCCTTCCCCTCCCTCCCCCTCCCATTTTGCCTCCCTCCTCCCCCTGCCCCCATATTAGACTGTATTTGTATTTTACTCTTCATATGTAGTCAATACTGCTACGAATACCAACAGACAAATAATTAGACTTAAGACTTTTTGACTGCTATTGTTCTATGAACCTTGATTTGGGAAGGTGTTTAAGAGTTTTTCAAAAATAAAAACATTTCTGAATGTTTCCATTCTTGAGGCTATAGTTTATTTAAAGTTTCACTTTTTTTGTAAATTCATAACATATATTAATAATAAAATTTCTAAATTCTTAATCTGGTTAGTAATTATTATAATCTACTTATACCCGTGGATATTTCTAATTACTTTTCTCTTTTTTTGAAGAAAATATTTACTATTAAGCAGATACTGGCCTGTAAGTGACCTTTGTCACTTACTAGTCCTTTGCTCCAAATGAAGTTAAATCCCTTACAGAAATACTGGGCTGTCTTGATGTGTTATAAATGGATGCTCTGCCTCTCTGGAAATGATTGTCTCCCACCATGTATTTTGAGCCATCACCCATGCGAATGACTGTGGATTTGTTATATAGTAGAAATATGTTTTCACTCAAGATCTACAAATAAATTTGAAATGAAAGGTACCAAATGCTTGTGTAACTTAATTGGGGGCCCTGCTCATGAAAATAATTGACACAGTTGATTTTTTTTTTCTGGTATGTCAAAATTTTTTAAATGGTGTTCAAGAAATAGTGAAAGAACTAGTGACAAAGATCTAGGGAGCAGATTGTTCCTAATTCTTTCTGGGAAAAATCTTTGGCCAGTTTTACAACATAATCTTCTGGGAATTGGTGGGGCATCATTAATCTTTCACACGAGAATGCCAGAATGTTCAGGAAACACATCACATACATATGATCTTTCTAAACTTCCCAGATTACATAGGGCTTTCAAAGACCTGTGTTCAACACATGAGGGAATAGCAATTTAGTTGAGAGGCTCTTAGGAATAAATTTGGATTCACCCATCACTCACTCAGAAAACTTCAATAAATTCTTACAGTCTCATTTGACAAATTGTTGAACTCCAGAAGGTCAAAATGCATCTAATTCACTTATAAACTATATATAGGAATTAATTCCATAAGACAAGCCTTCTTAAAACTCTTGCTGTTCACCCATAGATACAAGAAGGTTGTTACCATTGATGATGGTAGTGAGTATTTAAGATAGAAAAGTTAGCCATCTGAGTGAACATTTTAATTTTTATATTGCCAAAAGTCAGATGTCTTGTTTGCTCATGGGAAATTGCTTTAAAAAACATCTCTAGTCTGGGAAAGGCTTTGGAATTCATACACCAAAGTTAATACAGAATCTCTTGGACAGTATTAAAGTCATTTTTAATATATGACAGAAATCATGTTGTGGGAATTCTGAAATGTGAAATACTAATTCTTTCTACAATCATATCCTAGGTAATAAAAATAGGTAATATCTATTCATTGAATCCAATTTTTGTTTTTTTATGAATTTAAAAATACCAGTTCTGTCTTTGAGAATATAAATGCATCATCAATGTTTATGAAAATGAATGAAGTTTGTAGTAGCAAGTGTTTGAGTAAATTAGATGGAATTAGCTCTCACTGTAGAAAAATAAATTCAGCATCTTCTCTTCCTATTTTTTCTCACGACCTAATCCCAACTATGTAAGAATAAAAAAAAATGAATTAGGTATTTAACAGGTGTTCTGCAGATGATGAGATATTAGCAGAAGTCAATATTCACTCTTTTAAAAGATAGCAAACTTATTGCTTATTTCCTGATTTTAAAGGAAGTACTACACATATACATGTTTATAGTACACAATTTGGAAAATAGAGGAAAGGACCAAAAAGAAAAAAAAAATTCCCCCCAAAGCAAAAAATATTCCCATTTAAGCTACTAGCCAGAGAAAACTATTCCTAACATTGATGTACGGCTTTGCTGACATTTGTGTACGTGTGCCTCTGAGAATCTTGTTTTTTTTTAAACTGAGTGTTATTCTTTTTTCAACATATTATTTTTTATTTAAATTCAGGAGAGCAGATATCTTTATCTCTTTCATTCACTGGTGTATCTTAATGCCTGTTGCATAGTAGACCATTAATAATTACTTATGGAACTTACTAGTACAATATGGCTTTTATTTACATAGCAAATATTCTTTGAAAATGTCATCTGCATATATAATGTCTGATAGTCAATTGAGGAATGCTTTGTAACTCATGTAACAAACATACTGTAGCTGGGCATTTAGTTCGATTTCTTGTGCACGATTCATTTTTGGCATAACTTTGATTGCTTGAAATAAGTTAAAATGCTGAAAGTGTTTGAAATTTGGTATAAAAAGTCTTATTTATAAGTTAAAATAATTTATATCTCTCCTTCGAGAAAGTAGTCTTCCCTATTTCCTTTGATGAACTTTATGTTCTCATCCAGGGGGTGCTGGAAAGATTGGCTCCATCTCAGAAGCCGTCCTCCAGGCCAGATTAAATGGCTCAGGAATAGAAAGACAACTTAACTCAGGCCAGGGAGGTGAGAAATACTTTACTTTTCAGGGATATGGGAAAATCGTTCTCTTGTCTTCTTGGTGTGAAGGAAGAAGATTACAGCTCTGTTCCATGGCATGTGGGGAGCCATGTTTAGGGTAAAGCAGAAAGTGGAAAGTTGAGACAGAAAGAACCTGGATTTTTACAGGGCCAGTCTTCACTTGAAACATCACCTAACTTTAAACCTTTCAGATTCATGGGCCCAAAATGTCCTTCCTTATTCCCTTATGGAATAAGTTTTCTATTAGCTTAAATGTAAATATCCTGGTGTGATGAATACCCCTTGCAGTGTGTAAAGGGAATTGTTTTCCCAAACTCTATTCCTCATTGGCTATCATCGTAAATTGGCTGATTCGTAGGAAGCACATTATAGCTCATGTTGACTTGTGTTTCTTCAATTGCTAGTGAAGTCGAACACTTTGCATACGATTATTGGAATGATTAAATTCTTTTCTGGTTTTAGTTTCTAGTGAGGCATTTCAGTCACTTGGGTTCCATGAGATATATCGGTATCTTTTTATTAGTTTTTATAGAATCTCTTATTTTGTAAAAATTGTACAATTATACAAAAGATGCAGTGATATTACATGGGGTGCCTGCATACCTTTATACTCCTTTTCCTGACATTAACATTCCATATAACCAAGAACTAATAACTATTAGCAAGTACTAACTAAACTACAGACTTTGAGTTTTAGCAGTTTTTAAAATACTACATGATACCCTTTTTATACTTAGCACATTTGTCCTTTCTACATCTCTCCGAAGACATTCAAACTCTTGAAAGTGAGTTTCACTTGCCTGAGTTACTCATGAGCATAGAAAGTGCTCAATGATCCTGAATAGTAAGCAGATTTGAGCAGGAACTCTGTGTAGGAGCAATTCCTGCCGGTAGCAATGCTCAGCAAGTGAGCAGAATGACGCAGGAAGGCTGACTCTGGATGTGGTCAGTGGCCAGGCTAATTCTATGCTGTGGATACAAGATGAACATGATAATTTCTGAGGTCCTATCCAGTGTTGGATTCCCTTGGGAATAAGGACTGAACTTCAAATACTAGAACACGTAACATGCTCTGTATGATCTTGGCAAGCTACCCAGTAATTCTCTTTGGGACTCTTGCTGTAAACTATCACTTCATGCAGCATTCCACACTTAACGTGCTTAACTGGGAACACTTGATTTCTTCTTCCTCCCTTCTCCTAGTGCTCTGAACATTGTTCCTGCTGTCAGTAAACAGTATCATCTTCTACCCTACTGGAAGCCCAGCACAAAATATAGATGGCATCCCTCACTTATCTCTTCCTCATCACTTATGTTTAATCCGCTCACGGGTCCTTTCAGTTGAGTTTCCAAGTTACACCTCGAGTTTATCAATTCCTCTTTGTTTGTACTATTTTTGTTTTAAATTAAATCATAGCTGTGTACATTAATGCAGTTATGGGGTACAATGTACTGGCTTCATATACAATTTGAAATATTTTCATCAAACTGGTTAACATAGCCTTCATGGCATTTTCCTAGTTATGTATGAAGACATTTATATTCTGCATTTAGTAACTTTCACCTGTA
>CAUYON010107941.1:0-22127 GCA_963573935.1 Arctocebus calabarensis
TTGGTCTTCAGGATATATACCCAATAAAGGAATTATAGGATCGAATGGCAGATCTATTTTTAGATCTCTAAGTATTCTCCAAATATCTTTCCAAAAGGAATGTACTAGTTTGCATTCCCACCAACAGTGGAGAAGTGTTCCCAATTCTCCACATCAATGCCAACATCTCTGGTTTTGGGATTTTGTTATGTGGGCTAATCTTACTGGAGTTAGATGATTATCTCAAAGTAGTTTTGATTTGCATTTCTTTGATCATTAAGGATGGTGAGCATTTCTTCATGTGTCTGTAGGCCATGCTGAATATTACAATTTTAGTACCATTTTTCCTCTCTTAAAATGTGTATACATTTTTTGGCACCGTCTGTTTCTGCACCTAACATTCCACCTTGATACCACTGATTCCAGCTCTTCTGCTGGTGACCAAACCTTGTCTGTCTTCAGCCTCATTCCCTCAGGACTGTGCATTCTTTTAGATGATGATAGGGGCTAATGGAATAATTTGACTAATCTCTGATAACGTTACTCTTCTCAGGTAAAAGTCAATTTTAGCCTGGTTGAAATGCATAGCACCTTTAGAAGGTCTTTAAGGAGTGACAGGAAAATTAGAAATTTCTGACAGGCCAATCAAAAGGAGATGTTTTGGTGAATGAGGCCTTTTATAACTCTGCAACTTATGCCAGTTAAGTAGAGGACGGCTTCCCCAAGCCCTTGACATGCTCTGATTCATGTAACAGTAAATTGATTATTAATCTCTCTCTCTTTCTCTCTCACACACACACACTCTCTCACACTCACACTTTCTCTCTCTGTCTCTTTGGCCCTTGCTCAACCCCACAAGGTTTGTAAACGTTAACTTACCTGTGTACCGACTGCAAACATAGCAATGAAAAGATGTGAATTCAAACAGCATAGCAAAAAAATAAATTAAAATTTTTATCTGGTTCAATCTGGCTTTTTAAAAACTTTTAAAAAATCTTTAAAAATTTCATCACTGCAACATAGTACTGGTTAATACAAATTATCAAGAAATATTTATGGAATTCAAAATCCATCCATACAGAAAGAGAGGTCCAGGAAAGGAAATTGGCATATGCTGTGCTACTAGTGTGAGCCACGCCTCCTGCCAGGCCTGCCATAGGTCTCCTGTGATCCTGGACACTAACTCCACCAGGTATTATTATATGCATTTAGATAAGAGGAAACTGTGAGTTGGGGAGGCATACCAACCCAGGTGAGCCATGAAAAGAATGATTCTGTGCAAGATTCGAACTCAGGTGCCAGTAATGTCATACTGACAGATAATCAAGAACATTTCAGAATGTGAACAACACAGAATTTCATAGTTAAAAAGCTATGTCTTACTTGTAACACATACAATTACCCAGAGGTTGAAAATGTAAACAAAAACATTAAAATCCAGAGAAAAATAGGCCAAGGGAAGAAACTGATAAAACACAAGATAAAATAGCCAGTATATAAACCAAAATGTTTTTTTCAGTAAAATTTAAAGAAATTTCACTTAAATAGTAATATATCACAATTTTAACCAATTCGATAGTGTCTAAAAATTATGTAATATTCTGGAAGGAATGTGGTAAATTGTGCTAACATGCTAATAGATAATTTGGCATCTCTAGTGACAGAAATTTGTGAATATATATTAAAAACATGTAATTAAATTGTCCTTATTGAAGAAATCTACTTTATGAAAACAATTAGGGAATCACACCAAATTTTATGGACAAAAGATACATAATCTGATCAGTCCCCCCAAACTTTCAACATTGAAAATATTTCACTGTTAGGGAATGGTTAAATATATTTTGTTATGTCCATTAATGATTACTATGTAATCATTTAAATGGTCACAAAACAAGATTAAGTAAAAAAGAAAAAATAGTAATGTGTGTGCACGCATACATATTAATTTGTGAAATGCTACTTCTTCCTATATAAGGCAGAACACCTGTAGAATGTTGTTTGAACAATGGTTATGTACCTGAGAATGCTTTTAATGTTCAAGTTTATATTTACGTTGAACTTGGGACAACTGACATGCATTATTTTAAAAGTATTTCATAGATATACATGATGGTAATGAAGGGAATAAGTGTACATGTGCTGTGACGACATTGGCCCTTGCTTTGCTATTCAGTTTCCTCAATTTTTAGGTGTACTACAACAATACATATCAGTAAACAACACCCGGTGCGGGTTTTAATTTGCATTTCCCTGATGATAAGTAATGTTCAGCCTGTTTTTAGGTGGGTGTTGGCCATTCGTCTATCTTCTCTTGAAAAGCTTCTGTTCATGTCTGTTACCCACTTTTTTAATGGGCTGGTTTAGTTTCTCCTTGCTGATTTGAAGTCCTTGTAGATTCTGGATATTAGCCTTTTACTGGGTGTATAGTTTGTGAATATTTTCTCCAACTCTGTAGGTTGTGTATTTGCTCTGTTGACTATTTTCTTGGCAGAAGCTTTTTCATCAAGTCCCATTTATTTATTTTTGTTGTTACTATAATTCCCTTTGGGATCTTTATCATAAATTCTTTGCCTAGGCTGATATCTATAAGACTTATTCCTATCTTTTCTTCTAGAATTCTTATAATTTCATAATGTACATTTAAGTCTTTTATCCATCTGGAATTAATTTTTGTGAATGGTGAGATGTAGGGGTCCTGTTTTATCCTTTGCATATGGATATCCAATTTTCCGAGCACCATTTATTGAGCAGAGATCTTTTCCCCAGTGTATGTTGTTGTCTTCTTTGTTGATGATCAGTTAACTGTGTAGATGGTTTTGTTTCTGGGTTGTCTGTTTGTTTGATAGGTCTCTGTCTCTGCTTTGGGTCAATACCATGCTGTTTTAGTTGCTGTAGACTCGTAGTATAGTTTGAAGTCTTGTAATGTGATGCCTCCAGATTTGTTGTTTTTGCTAAAGATGGCTTTGAATATTTGGGCCCTTTTCTGGTTTCAAACAAAGTGTAGAATTATTTTTTCTAGATGTGAAACATGACATTGGTATTTGGATGGGGACTTCATTGAATCATTTTGGGTGGTATGGATATTTTATCAATGATGCATGAACAAGATAGGTTTTTCCTTTTATTTGCATCATGTGTGATTTCCTCCTCAGTATATAGTTCTCCTTGTAAATATCTTTCACCTCCTTGATTCATGGTATTCCTAGGTATTTTATTTTCTTTGTAACTATTGTGAAGGGTGTTGAATCTTTGATCTGATGCTAAGCTTGGCTGTTATAGGTATATAGGCTGCTAATGTTTTGTGTACATTGATTTTGTAACCTGAGATTTTGCTCAATTTATTTATCAATTCCAGGAGTCTCTTGGTGCAGTCTCCAGAGTTTTCTAGATGCAAGGTTATGTTGTGAGCAAAATGTAATAGTTTGATCCCCTTTTTCCTGATTTGGATACCCTTTACGTCTTTCTTATGCCTTACTGCCTGGGATAGGACTTCCTGCACCATGTTGAATCAGCACTATGTTGAATAAAGAAATAGTGACAGGGGTACCTTTGTCTTGTTCCAGTTCTTCAGGGGAATATTTTCAACCTACTGAATGGAGAAAAGTCATATCATTTAGTTAAAAAAGCTCCTTATTCTACTGCATTGGAATATAGATTAACAGAAGGAGAATCATTTGAGGATTAAATAGCATTGTAGCACAATACAGCTACCATGCTCTAACTTTCATAGCTGTGACTCAGATCCTCCAACATAGGTAATAAAAATGTGTGAGAAATAATCTATAACCAAGTATTATGAAGAATGGTTTTCTACAGCAACATATAACATTTAACCTCATTTTGAAATAGCTGAGTGTGCCCATATGGGAGGTCTGACAATTAAGTTCATAAACCTACTACCTTGTGCTTCTGTTGTCAGCAGTGTGTAAACCCCTAGTAAGATTTCACACCCTCGGCATATCAGTGTCTCACAGCTGCATTTGTGTTGATGTGTGGTGGTGTCTTGCTGAGTGCAGTCATGATATTTATTGTGTGTTTTTGTGTGCTGTCCTGAGAATGTCAGAGAAATTAACACACATTAAATTTCTTGTTAAACTGGGCAAAAGTGAAAATGAAATCAAGAATATGGTGTTAGTCCAAGTTGAGAGGGATAGTGCCATCAAGAATATAGCAGTGGATTAAATGTTTTTCTGAGGGGAGAGAAAGTGTTACTGATGAAGACAGATCAGCCAGTAACAAGCAGAAGGGATGAAAACATTGAAAAAAATCTGTTGAATTGTGGGTGAAAATCATTGGCTGACTGTAAGAAGCATGGCCGACCAAGTACACATCGATAGAGAAGCAACTGGGAAAATCTTAACTGAATGATGAAAACACTTCAGATTGTATATGAAACCAGCACATTGTACCCCTTGATTGCACTAATGTATGCAGCTATGATTTAATAAAAAAAAAAAGAAAAAAAAAGAAAATCTTAACTGAAAATCTTGGCATGAGAAAGTGTGTGCCAAAATGGTCCTGAAGGAGCTTGCTGATGAACAAAAGCCAAGAAGAGTTACAGTCTGCCAAGACCTTTTAGAGAGGCAAGACAATGTTTTGGGCTGTATTATCACAGGTGATGAAATATGGGTGTACCAACACGACCCTGAAACAAAGCACCAAAATGCATGATGTAAATTAGCCAATTCTCCATGTTCAAAAAGGCTTTGTCAATCCACATCAAGACTCAAAATGTTGTTGTTAACCTTTTATGATATGAGAGGGGTTATTCATTATAAATTTGTATCAATTGGACAGTTAACCAAGTTTAGTATTTGGAAGTGCTGAAAAGGCTGCTTGAAAAATTTAGATGAAAACAATCTGAACTATTTGTTAACAACTCATGGCTTTTGCATCATGACAATCACCAGCTTCCATGGCACTGTCTGTGAGGGAGTTTTTTAGCCAGTAAACAAATAACTGTATTGAATACCCTCCCTACTCACCTGATCTGGTCCCCAGTGAATTTTTGTTCACCCAAAGATAAAGGAAACATTGAAAGGAAGACATTTTGAAGACATTTATGACATCACGGGTGGTACCATGACAGCTCTGGTGTCTATTCCAGAAAAAGAGTTCCAAAATTTCTTTGAAGGGTGGACTAGGCACTGGCATAAGTTCACAGCTTCCTAAGGGGAGGACTTCAAAGGTGACCATGGTGATGCTCAGCACTGGTGTATGTAGCACTTTTTCTAAGGTAGGTTCGTGAACTTAATTGTCACACCTCGTGCTAGTTGACATTAGGTTAAAGGGCAACAGTTTTTCTATTTAGATTAGTTTTAACTAACTGTTTAAGCAAAAATTTATTTTTAAATATTATTGTAGTAATATCTGTATTACATTTTACTAAGAAACAGTACATGTACCGGTAACCCAGAAGATGGCATCTTCTGTAGCTGATTGACTTTATTAGTAGAACCAAACTTAGGGAAACTGCTAAGTAGGATTTTAAAGTCATCCTTGCTGTATTATTTATTATTCTTGTCCCATATTTCCAGAGTCTTTAGAATTCAACATTGTCATTTTAAATCCTCACAAAGGCGATTGAATTAAGGGCCTCTAAGAACATGCAGAAAAATAAAAGTAACAGATCACATATGGGCCAGGCGCAGTAGCTCACGCCTGTAATCCTGGCACTCTGAGAGGCTGATACGGGTGGACTGCTTTGCTTGAGCTCAGGAGTTCAAGACCAGCCTGAGCAAAAGCAAAACCCTATCTCTACCAAAAATGGAAAAAAAATTAACTAGGCATTGTGAGGGGTACCCAGCTACTCAGGACGCTGAGCCATGAGGATCGCTTGAGCCCAGGAGTTTGAGGTTGCCGTGAGCTATGATGATGTCATCGCACAATACCCTGGACGACAGAATGAGATTCTGTCTGAAAAAAGAAAAAAAAAATCGCATATGACCATGAACATAACTGTGGGTATTGTTGCTGTTAAAACACTGGGGAAAAAAGTAATTAAAATATACTCCCCAAGACTGTGGGGGATGTTTACAGCTCCCTTAACACACTAGTAAATATGGAATATGTTATTGTTCAGTTTGTTCTGTGACATTATAAAAATTCAAGACTTTTACTCATGCGGAAAAAACAAAAACACCACGTACAGACTTCAAATATTCTGTACATAGTTCACCCTTGTACTATATGTGTTATGGGATGGGCTGTGTGTTTATTGCAACTGAAAATCAACCCTTCTGTACAAAATGTAATTCATTAATGATGATTTTATTAACTTTCATATGTGATGAAATATTTGCTTTTATTAGGAATAGAGAAAAATGGATCGTGGTTGCACAAGTAAGACTTGTTAATTGTAATTCTCTCTGTGAAAATTCTCAGTTCAAATTCATGGCATCGGCCTCAAATCCAGAAATAACTTAGTATTGAGATGTGTTTTCTGCTTCAATCTACATACTCTCATATAGCTTTGATTTATATATCTTAAATCATTCTTAAAACAATGATTTCATAATAAAAAGTGTGTCCCGTTAAACTAAACTATAATTAACTTGCTAAAATTTTATCAAATGATTTTATCAGAAGATACCTTAACTTTGTTATAGAGCATCCTTAAAATAAGCGTTTGTAATTACAAAAATATATTGAAAAGAATAATAGTGAATGCATGTAAAAATGAAATTTTTGTATAGAAAAATTACATTTTAAGTTAATGTAACGTGTTTGTCAATGGTATACAACTCTCTTCCTGCCCACCATGATACGAATCAAATAGAGCCTAAATATGCAGGTGGGCACAATGTAAATAGGCGTGCATGGACACCACAAATTATATTTGGTGTTCTAATCATTTGTCACCTCCTTTTATATCTTCAGAAATAATGGCTAATTAAACAATATATTCACACAGAATATTGCAGAAGATTTTAATGAGGCAGAAAAATGTCAACACTTCAATGGGTGATAGGTTTTATTCAGAGCAGCTGGAAGTTATGAATTGCCAATTAGGAAAACTTTGGTAATCTGGGTAATCTATGTTGCTTGTCCAGGATTTATCTGAGTTTGGCAGCCATAAATTTGGAAGTAGACTAATGACCCGAAGGGTTCCCTTATGTTGTGAATATATTTGTATAAAATTTCTAATTTCATGTCTTGTAGATTGAATGAACTAATATAAAGCTCAGCATTAAAAAGGTGAATTTTGATTATATTAATTAGTAAAACTCTTTTTTTCCCTCTCTGTACAATATAAGGTGAAGAAGAGAATTAAAAGCAACACTTAGCCAGTAGACTAGATCAATGTAGACAGCTTAAGAAGTTAATGCAGGACTCAGAACAGGTTGTTTTCCCCAAAAGAATTGTTATGATTTGTATGATAACAAGACAACCTAAATGAAAAAAAACCTGTTCAATGTATATTATCTGAACCTGGTTTCATCAGTAGTCCATTTAAAAACTCATTTTGCAGAACCTGTATAGAAAAAGTGCTCACTGAAGAAACTTACATGAAAAAAAAATGTATAAAGAATTCCATTGCATGAATAATTTTGGTAAAAAATTTTCCTAAATGGAAAATAAGGGCATATGGAATAATTCATGTGAACTTTTACTTCTCCGATGGCTCTTTATGGGAATAGCCCTTGACATTGCAGTTGGAACCATAACAGTTTTGATCCTTTTAGGCTTGCAACACTTCTTATTTGATTTCTACATAAAACGTGGCCTTATTTTACCAGAAGATGAAAATAGAAGGCATAGAAGGCTATTCAGGATAAAAGTACATTACTCATAATAATATTTGAAAGACAATTTATTCGGATCAGCTAAATTACCCTAATTAAAATGCATACTCTCTGACATTAAAGTTCTGTTTTTCACATGGAAAGTATTTCTGTCCTCGGACCTTGATCCATTTGTAACAAAAGAATATTATAAAAAGATAATAATTACCTACAAGGCTTTGCCACGGTGCCCATTTTCCCACTGAAGGAATGGCCCCCCGTTACCTGATAACAAAAAACGATCTTATTTACTAATGATGCCAGTTTTTTTTTCTTTTTAGTGATTTTCTCTCCTCGTATATGTGGGACCTCAAATTATTTTTTTTTATATTTCCTTGCTATCCTGCTGTGAGAAAGAATAGTAATTACGTCTAATTAGAAAAGATTAAAATGCTATGACTCACAGAAATAATGAAACCTGATTATGTTTTATGCAAGGCATAAATCCCAAACCTCCATTTTACACTTGAAATCAGCTTACAACCTGATCAGCGGTGTAATAACAGGGTCGTGACTGTTCATCAAGGTACTTGTTTTCCTAAATGCGCTTTCTCCCTTGTCCTGAAGGGCCCATCTTCTCTTAGGCAAATAGGAAGAAACCAGTTTGCTTTTTCAAAATCATTAGTTTGCTTTGTAATGTATTCATTTTACTTATATTGGGCATCATATGGGCATACAATCATATGTGAGAACTAGATAGTATTTATGGTTAAATAGCTAATAACCCCACAAATTACATTCTTTTCTCCTTTAACAGGTTCCAGGACTAAAACATTGTTTTTAGTTTTTTAAAGATTTTCCAGGTTAAGAAAGATAAAATGCCATCTAGAGATTATTTCTTTTTAAATATAAGGAATTTTTTGTGTGTGCATCTTGGGCTCAGTGTGATGTTTGTGTCAGTGACAGACCAGTTCACAAAGATCCTTCCTGCATGCAGGCATTGGACTTGAACATATGCAGTTTTATGATGTATCAGAGGGAGACGTCACACACCAATAGATCTGTGCCGTAAACACACATGGGCATAAGGGATTGTGTAGATGGAAAGAGAAAAAGAAGGGGATGTAAAAACTTCAAAAGGATTGAATTGTAACTCCAGAATGCAAGAAGGTCTCATTTGTCTGCCTCTCTGACATGAAGATCATAGCTTTCTGAAATATAATGCATTAAAATGTTTTTGAAGTCCAATGATCAGATATTGCTGATATTACTTTGGCATAGCATGAATATTGCCCCATTAATCTGAATCAGACCTCCCCTTGGGGAGATAAGCTGCCTTTATTCTGCAAGTGGTTATGTGGATCTGCAGCCTTATCACCGCATGTATAAAACCAAGCCAATGGCCATGGCTTCCATGAGAATAGACAACATTACCCACTATGTGGACTATTTATGTGATTGGACAACGTTCCTGTGATCTCTTCTCAGTAAGTAATGAAAAACAGAGTTGCTGAAAATTATCTTCACCATTTTATGGTTAAAAATAAAGTAGGAAGCATGGAAAGGAAATAGATATTGAAGATTTGAGTTTTCTTTGGGGGGGAAACACTGATAATATTACTCCACTCTTAATGAAGTAAAGGACAGACAATATTATGTCTTACAGCAGTGAGGAGTGGACACTTTTGAAAAGAGAAGCTCTTTTATTGCAACGTTTGCGTGCCTACTTTTTCCCCTTTTGTTTCTGTTGCATAGAGTTTCATTGGAAAAAAACGCTCATCTTATACCAAGAGTGGCATGTCAAAGTGGATTCTGTGAAGGTCATAATATAGGAAAAACATAATTTATTTTTATTTTTATTTTTGTAGAGACAGAGTCTCACTTTATCGCCCTGGGTAGAGGGCCATGGCGTCACACAGCTCACAGCAACCTCCAGCTCCTGGGCTTAGGTGATTCTCTTGCCTCAGCCTCCCTAGTAGCTGAGACCACAGGCGCCCGCCACAACACCTGGCTATTTTTTTGTTGCAGTTTGACTGGGGTTGGGTTTGAACCCGCCACCCTCGGTATTTGGGGCTGGCGCCTTACTGACTGAGCCACAGGCACTGCCCAGGAATAACATGTTTTTTTTATTTTGGACATAAATTGAGTAAATATTTGTCTTCAAAAACTCTTATGTAAAAGTAGCGAGAGTTCACGTGGTTCCTCTGATGTGTCTTTACTTATTTGGACCTCTCTCATTGTCCTTCCATTCATGTAAATTTCCTGGTAAATCATTATAATCATTTCTTTAAAAACATAGCTGTGACACCTTTCTGGTTTTCATCGGACGCATTTGGCAAAACTACATCCGGGGCAACATGCAGCTCTCATCTGGTTCTGCCCCTGCACCTGTGCGGGTGAATGTGGTTAAAGAAAACACAGAACAAAAAACACAACCCAGTTGTCCTTCTTGTGACCACAAATGTCAAATACCCATGTCCAGGTTACGGCCTTTTCCTACTCTGATTTATCATTTCACACCTCCTCCCTCTTCAAACCTCCTAATTCTACCCATTCTCAGAAACCTTGCTGTCCTGTTTTCCCAAGAAGATTGAAATAACAGGAGAGCCATCCCACAGCATCTCTGTACCACGTACTGCCATCTCGCTTTGCGTAGAATGACCCAGGTTTCTTTGTAAATTCTATTTAAATATGTTCACAAAAATCTACCCTATCTCACCTCTTCAAGGACATTGCCCCAACAATTCCCCCTCCTCTCTCCTATATCATAAAATTTCTGCTCTCTGCTGGATCATTCCTTCAAGAATATATACTAATCTTGTCATTTTACCCATCTTATAAAGTCACTTGACTCTATTTTCTCCACCATTTAACATTCTATTTCCTTGTTCCCCTTTATAGCAGCGTTCTTTGAGTAGGCTGCTTCTCTCCTTTTCCCATCAGCCCATTCCAGTCAGATTGTCACAGTTACCACTCCGTTAAAATCGCTCTTGTGCAGCTCATCAGAGATCATGCCCAGAAACCTTGAGTAATGAATTCTAGTTCCTCTCTCATTTGACCTACCTGCAGCATTTAACACAACCCATCTGTTTTCTTGGTGCACTTTCTTTACTCAGCTTCTGGGACAACACATCTTCTTGGTTTTGTTCCTATAACACTCTTCCTATTGATCTCCTCTGCTGGTTTTAATATGTCAATTCCTTTGTGATTGGAGAATATCTAATACGAGTGTAGAAAACTAGGGAAACAACAAGCAAGAATAATTTGTTCTGCAAGTTACAATCTCTGGGTAGGAGGAAACCCCCCTAAATCTTTTCAACAGAGCAAACGTGTGTTTGTTCCAGGCATATGCTAAGCTCTTCTCTGTCACTTCCTGATGCTGTAACAAAATACCATTAACCAGCTGGCTTATAAACAGAATTTATTTATTTCTAATAGTTCTGGAGCCTAAAAAGTCCAACATCAAGGCAGCAGTAGATTCAGTGTCTGGTCAGGGCCCACTTTCTGGTTCGTAGGTGGTGCCTTTGCTATGTCCTTGCATAGTGGAAGGAGTGAGGGGTCTTTAGTGCCTCTTTTATGAGGACACTAATCTGATCCATGAACTCTCTGCCCTTATGGCCTAGTCACCTCCCAAAGGCTTCACCTCCAAATATCATAACTTTGGGATTAAAATATATGAATTTGGTGGGTAGGGCAGAAACATGCAGACCATAGTGACACCTTGGCCACATTCAGTTTTGGTGCTTGTTTGCAGATGGTCTTCAGGAAGGCATATGTGGCAGGGAGGAAGAAGAGTAAGCATTCCATGAGAAGATTTGGATAGGGCCTTAGGTATCAGTACATTGTTCTTTCCTCTGTCTACACACACTCCCTCGGTGATCTCATTCCTTCTCTTGAATTTAAAAACCATTTATATACCTACCCAATACAGAGTTACAGTCCAGACCTTTCTCAGGAACATCACATCATTTTATACTTTTCCTCTTTAATGTCTGGTAAGCATCTAAAACTACACATTTAAACAGAACTCCTAATCCTTCTCCAAACACCTGTTTGACCTGCAACCTTTTCAATCTCAGTTACTGGCAACACTGTCCTTTTGATTACTCATGCTAAAAGCCTTAGATTCTCTCTTACCTTTTAACCATAATTCACACCAGTCACCACCACATTGCTACTACCCAGATCTAAGCCACCAGTAATTCTCCCCTGGGTTACTTCAGCCCATGGACTGAATTCCTTGCTTTATTCTTCTCATTTTCTATTTAACTATTTAATCGCGGACTATTTTATATGGCATTTGGAAAGGCCCATTAACCTATATTTCTATATATAAGCCAATAACTGAAGGTTATATTCTTATGTCTTTATGGTAGTTTTTGCTATCTTGTGGGGCAATTTCTCTTATTTATTTTTCAAAAGAGATGATAATATGTTATGTTTTCTTCAGGAGATGCTTTGTCAAATTAAAAAAAGTCTTTAAAGTTTAAGTGGAATGCATTGAAGTTATAGATGAACTTTGACAAAATTTACACTATAGAATATATAACATTTAGTCTTCTATTCAAGATCATAGATAATACTGAATTAGGTTACAATTTTGTGTTTTTTGTATAATATTTGTAGTTTTCTTCATGTTTATCAGACTCTATAACTGTTCTTTTGTTAACTCCTAAACCTTGTATAGCTTTGTGATATGATCCAATTATTATTATGTCTTCTAATTGGCAATTATTTATACATGTGTAAATTATATATGTATACACATATATGGTAAGAGGCTACCTTATTGAACCATTGATTTTATTTTTCAAATGTCTCTGTTGTGTCTAGAAAGACCATCATAACATCTATAAATTATGATAATACTTTATCCTTTTTTGATATTTGTTTTTCATGTTTATATTTGTATATTATTTTCTTGTTCTATGGTACTAGCCAGAAACACCAACATTATTTAACATAATATTGATATCAGGGACTGTCTTTTTTGAAATTAGTAATTTGCTTAAGGATATTTTTCATTTATCTTCTATGCAACTCCATGCGCATTATTAATTTACAGGGATCTTGAAAATCAGAAATACAATTGAAATAACATTGTACTATAAATTGATATAGCTACATACAAGGAAGATACATGTATTAAAGAATCTATCATCAATAATAGTATTGAAGATTATATTCTGTATTCAGTGTTTAAAATGAAAATTAGTGATAGATTTGTCATGTACATTCAAGATTATTTATTTAATATTCATAGATATGGCTCATATTTCTTAAGTACATATATAATCATATATACATGCTTATACAGCTAAAAACTACAACAAATAAATATAATTGCATGCTATCACTATTGCTTATTGAACTCTTACCATATGCCAAGTGTGCTATAATAATGTATGTGAGATACAAAGAGGAGACTGAGCTGGCTCTACCATAAAGGAACTCTACTTTTACTTAAAATAAAGGCAAGCCAAGCAGCAAACAGAAACAAATAAAAGGAGAGAAAGAGAACATGAATGAGTATTCAGTAGAATATTACAGTCTATAAGTATAAACAGGGTGCAGACAGTAAAATTAACATAAACATAATCACAAGCATGGTATAGTTCATTTTGTAAAGGTATTCATATTTAATTTTGAGATTGAAAATTCTAAGGATTGTGTAAGCTTAGTTTCAGAGCAGCTAAACTGAAATTATAATTATAGGTGTGGACAAACGTAATTAGCCTGTGTACCAAGCTGACCCAATGGAAGTCAGAACCTTGGACAGCTCAGTGGGCCCTCTGGGTCTTGGGCTGGGAGGACGGTTTCTATCTGCCCGGTAGTTATGTATTTATTCAACCCAGTAGTCAAACACGGTTGACCCAGATGCATTTGTTTGAAATACTTGTCTAATTAAAACACTTCACCAGCCAGCGGAAATTAGTGGAGTTGTGTGTGCAGCATTGGAACAGAGAGTTTTGGGGATGATAAACCTTGCCCTTTCCCTCTTCAAATTTGTCATTTCCTAACCCAGAATTACAAGCAGCATCTTAGTCCGTTGGTGAGTTTGAGACATTTTAAGAATATACTGAAAGTAATTACAAATTTTGCATGTATGTGTTTCTGATGTATGTGTTCACATGTTATAAAAACTGCCCTATACTAAGTGGTCTTTGACGGAAGGTTTCTTGTCTCATTCATTTCTTTTTTTTTTGTGGTTTTTGGCCGGGGCTGGGTTTGAACCTGCCACCTCCAGCATATGGGGCCGGTGCCCTACTCCTTTGAGCCACAGGGGCTGCCCTAGTTTCATTCTTTTTTATGTTCTCAGTTGCCAGGACCAACCTGCTCCATAGTAACCCTTTCAGTCATGAGCTCATGAAAAATGGTAGAATGAATGAACAAATAGCTTATAAGAGATATTTATTAATTTCTTCAGTATTCTTAGTGCTTCAAATCACAGTGATCTTTCACTATATTTTGAAGAATTTTCTAATTACTTAACTTGAGAATACATTTATATCTTTGAGAGGTTTATTTTTCAATATGTTTCTGAGATTACTTTGTCTCTAATTAGTTCTCTTTCTATATACATTCTATAGTAAATAATATAGTAATAATTATTTATAGTCTATTGAGTTCTACTAATGTTCTTAGTTGGAAGTTTTATTATTAAAAAAAGAATAAATGAAGCTACAAGAACAAAATCTACAATATTCACATGACATTCTGAAGTTCTTCCTTTTAGTATTAAATTTGTCTTCTATTTTGATAACGATTGCTCTGTGCCCTATAAGAAATCCTACAAGAGTTTGTTCACAATTGTAAACAATTACCTTATTGCTTAAAATAAACATTTTTTTTTACTTTCAGGCAAAAATGAATCTTTTAAACAGGTAAACAAATAATCTAAAACTCTCATATTAGTATTTGAGTAAATTTTCCTGTGTTAGTCTATTTTGCTGTGATAGTCAGCTTCTTTCACAAACATCTAATTTGCTTTCATTTGAATTAAGTTATAATAATTTTGTACAAATAATTGTGGGTTGAACTTGTGCATCGATTTTTTTTTTTTTGAGACAGAGCCTCAAGCTGTCATCCTGGGTAGAGTGCTATGATATCACAACTCACAGCAACCTCCAACTCCTGGGTTCAAGCAATTGTCCTGCCTCTGCCTCCCAAGTAGCTAGGACTACAGGCACCTGCCACAATGCCCAGATATTTTTTAGTTGCAGCCATCATTGTTGTTTGGCGGGCCCTGGCTGGATTTGAACCTGCTAGCTCTGGTGTATGTGGCTGGCGCCTTAACTGCTTGAGCCACAGGTGCCAAGCTAACATCAATTTTTTAAAATCATGTTCTTTAGAATCTTTTTCAGTGTTGGTATTAATAAACATGGCCAGTTTCATCTGTGACACTTTAGTCAAATCTTTATTTTTGTTGGCTTATTTTTGAATTCTGTGAATGGAAAAAAAATTAACTGTGCTGTCTCTTTGGCTATTAATATAGCAAGTAGGCAAGAGAGAACCCTAAACTTCACATAACATCACTTTCAGCCCTGATATTATTAATCTTCATTATTTATCACAGAATGTTAATAAATTGATATCTTTACTCTAAGAGAAAGTACGAATAATACTTAGAAGTTTGCATGCCCATTTAGCTAAAACGTTGATAAGTTGATGACATTTCAGAAATAAGTACTTGTTGTGAGGAAAGAGGAAATGTTTCACAAGGAAATTTTAATAAGAAACATTTCTTACTTAATGACTGTAAGTCCTAATCACTCCCAAGGGCTTTGCTACTTTCCCGTTCTCAGGGTTGCTCACAGAGAGTCCAGCACAAAAACATGTGCTATTCATGGCTCTTTCCTTTCTGAAAAACTTGATTTATGGCAACAGTGATGCAGGTGTACTAAGGCCAATGGAAAATACACAGGGAAGAGCCCCTGTGTATTTCAGGGGCTGGGCTGATTTGGAAAATCAATGCCAATTGTGAACGCAAGCTGGCTGTGTTAATAAATCCAATTGTGTGTATCTCTCTGCAAAAATTCAGGGAAATTAGTGAAGTGGGATGAGGGCTTTTTGAGAGCTCTTATTCAGAGTGTCCTTACATGCTAGTAATGGGCAAAACAACCGGGAGCCATAGCAACTCTACTATTCCAAAGCCAAGCTCTGTGTTTTTAAAAATTGATACAGGACAAAATGTAGCTTGTTTAGGATGAAGGCTCTCATCTCTCTCATCAATTGCCGTGGTAGCCTCTTAAATGCTTCTCCTCTCATGGCCACGCTCTTCATTCCCGACATACTCAGTAGCCTGAATACTCTTCTTATATTTATTATTATTTTTTAAAATAAAATCAGATCATTGCCAGTTTAAACTTTGTAGATTTAAGATTTTCACCGGAGCCCATAAAGTTCCAAAGGGTCTGCCTTCGTTTGACTGCCCCATCCCATCTTTACTGCTCGGACGTGCTCATCATCCTCCAGCTACCCTAGCCTCCTATTTTTCTCTCCAAGAAATTCAAGTTTGTTTCTACCTCAGTCTTATTTTTCCCCTGCTGAAAATGCTTCCCCCTGTGCCCTGCCCCCATGAAATAAACAGAACACCTGTGTGGTGGTTCTTCATGGTTCGCACACCACTTGTTTACATAGGCCTCCGCGACTAATCTTTTAGATGAGCAAATTAGCTTCTTTTATTCCTTATCATAATATTTTATTTTCTCCATCTTTTAAAATTAATAGGAGTTATGCTTTTATTGATTTGTCTCCTTGTTTCTCCTAGGTTTTTCCCACAAAAATGTACCTTCCTTGAGAGCAGAATACATGTCTGTTGTTCAGGAAGGTTCTCTGAACAGCACCTGTCATGCAGAAGGTTTTCAATAAATGTTTGCAGAATGTATGCCTTCCCAAACATTTATTATAAATAAATAAGTATAGGGATATTAGAAGCACGTTCTGTGTGCAGTGTAGAATTTTCCACGTGCCCATCAACTGATGCCCCAGGTATCAGTTATTTAATAAAGCCCCAAATGTTTGTTGATTTTTATTAGGAAAGTATTGCAGAAAACTAAACAGAATTACTCATGCATCTATTAATTGAACACAGATTTACGATTTAGCAACAAAAGGAAGATAGAAATCCTGCCTTTGTTTCCACAGTCAGTTGGTAGAATCTTAGAGATGTCTTGAGACAAAGTGTTCTTAGAATTTAAGGTTCAATTTGGAGATTTCAGGAATGTTGTGAGAATGGCTATGAAGTGGTGGTAAGTTTAGAAAGATGGGGAGGAGGAGGGACTATTAGGACCAGTCACCAACTCAGCATCCACTTCTATATCAGAATACGTGGCTGTTCAACCATGGCAGCCAGGGCAGAGCAGAACTGGAAGGGAGGATGAGAAGAGGTACACAGTAGGGACAAAAACATTGCGGGACAATTCTCTAGCCAGCTGTGGGGACTGGTGCTGCACTCTGCAAAGTAGAGTGTGTGGATGGGTATAAGTCCCAGCTTTGTGCGATCTTGGTCAACCTGTTGAAACTGTCTGATCTCTAGTTTTCAGACCAAGGTTGCTTAAGGTTGGTTCTGAATGCGTCACTTGTAGAGCTCATAGGAGTCTTGTTAGAGAAATTCCTAAGATATGAGTAATATTCTGAATTGCCTTTTTAAATCGCTCATGACATTTGTGTAAAGAAAATATTGACATTGCTTGCTAGAGCTGTGGTGAGAAGTGAGCTGCGGAGGAAATTGGCTCAGCTTGTCAGAGTAGGCGCGAAGCAAAAGTTGAGGTATAAAGGGGGCTTGACAATAAGACAATTGGGGTTGCCCACAGTAGCAGATAACTATTTGTTCCTACCCTCCTTGTTAAGGTAATGAAAAGGCCCTCTCCTGCCTTCATGTGTTGGATGCATGGAGTCACTCAGTCCGTGTGAGTCCTGGGTGATGCCTATAAGGTGGCCTTGCTTTTGAGAGAAGAGCAGAGGGTTGCAGTGGCTATCTGGCTCTACTTCACAAAGCCCTCCAGCTGTGCCTCCTCAAATTAAGTACTGGATTAACAATTGCTATCATGTATAAGGCCGTTAGAATGTGCCCGCTATTCTTCTCAGAACATATGATTTCGTATATGGTATAGATAGTACTCCCATTATTCAGATGAGAAAACTGATTTATAAGGAGATCAAGTAATTTTCCCAAGGTTACACATACCACACATGTAGAAACTGGAATTCAACCTAGGTGTTCTGGCTTGAGTCGGCTGCTAGCCCATTTTAGTCCATATTAAGGTTACTCTCTTTTAGGAGATCTCATATTTTAAGAGGCATTAGAAACACCTGGAGATTTTATAGAAATGCACATACATGGACATCCCCAGGCCCTGGCTCAGGGAGCCATTTTTGGCCCAAGTATCTGCACGTTTTCCTGGAACCTCAGATGGTTCTGGTGCACAGTTCAAGTTTAAGGACTATTGCTTTTGTCTGTGATTCAAAGCCTCCAGTGGAACATCATTGCTTCCTCAGCTTCACAATGACAATGAGGCCTATTCAGAGTACACTGACTAACAAATGGGAGAACACTTGTGAAAATACTTGGCAAATCACTGCCTCTCAGACCAGCCAAAAACACCTGGGCAGTTAATAATGCAGTCCTTGGCTCTCAATACTTTTACCAGGATAAACAATATTAATTATTGCAGAAGGACTTTGATTTGATGGAATGTTGTCTTTGAGCAATAATACCAGTTTAAACCTCGTGCTGTAATACACTGAATATCACCTCGTTTCTCTGGGTTGGTCACAATTTCCCCCTCAGGAAAGGTCCATGACGACCAAATGAATGGTCCCTCTGTGGCTCCTGTAGGAGGGAGTCACCCATTAGTTAGTTGCCTTCCTTTAGAAGTAAGCAGAAATCCCACACAATTTTAAAGTCCAGAGCATTTGTTTTCAATGATAAAATATGCATTAGTTTTTATTCTCCTGCTGTTATAATATTCAGTCATTATAATCTTACAAAAAGAAATGTTCTTGTATAGACTTTAATGGTTATCTCTCAAGCTGCCAGATGGTTCCATCAACAACTTAAGAAATTTATGAAATTAATCCCTTCTAAACTTTGCATGTAATTCTGTTTCAGTGGCTTCAAGCCACCGTTTCCATTTGAATTCTGAAAAAAATTAGAGTGATTTTCCTCATAAACTCCAAAATGCTATTTTCCTTGCCTTTTTGGAGCAGTGTCTGATATTGCTTCATACTGATAAGTCAGTAAGTCTGGAGCACAGTGTTTCATTAGGCACTAAGAGAATTCATTTTCCTTCCTAATATTAATGAAATTGAAATATCAAAACAGAGGAGGGTTGGGTGGGAAGGATGGCATCTCCTATTGGGTATTACATTTTATTTCCTTTTCTTTTTTTCTTCTTTTTCAGACTTGTTTTTATTAGCATGCATCAACCAAGAATGAATAAGAAGTTAGAGATTTCACGTTTTCCCAGTGCTATCGCACCATGGTTTCCCTGTAGAAGTCATTTCAATTTTAGTTTAGACCAAGGGTCATAGGTCTGTACTACAGTGGCCCTAGAGTGATCTGAGACAGACCTTGACCTCATGCCATTCTGAGTCACATAGATCCTCAGAGTGGAAAGATCTTTATCTTGAGTCATTATATATAAATATATAACTTACCAAAAGGGGCTCATTCCTTATTTTATATTTTAAATGAATCGGTCACCATCACCATCAGTTTTTGTGCTTGTTTGGGAAAAATACTTGGAGAATAAAGACTGAGTCCCATTCTTAGCTGCGTTACTTAGAATCCATGAAACTGTCATCAGGTCAGGGACCTTCCCTTTATTCAATTATAAAACACCATAAAACTCATAATATTTTCTTGAGAATTTAATTTGTCAAATGTAATACAGATGTGATTTGTGAACTAGACATCTGAAGTTTTAGAATCCTTACTGGAGAATGACAAGTTAGCTAAGATACATCTTAGGGTTATGAATGAATTCTGGATGATAACAACAGTTTATAGTTAAACAAGATCAGGGGAAAAAAAACACTAGGTCAGCCACGGGGGCTGAAGGAGAAGGACACTGAATCCTTGGATGATAATTTACTACAATGAGTGACGCCATTAGCAGAAGCTACAGTTACAGAACCAGCACTCGGGGGGTGGGCTCTGCATTCACATCACCTTCTTCACCCCTCCTCCATGACCTCCCCATTGCATTCTCTGAAATAGCTCTTCCAAATCCTTCAAGCCCATTCGCTTCTACTATTTTTGGAACAATCGACCTTCTTTAAAGAGAAGTAAGGTCATGTGAATTGACCTGCCTCAAAGTCTTTCCATTGTACTTCCATTTCTGCACCTGTCTTCTGAGGTGAATGCTGCAAGCTGTTCATCGACCTTATCTCCTTTCAACTCTCTGGGACATTTTTCTTTTCCTCCTTATTTTGCACTTTTAATCTTTTCTTCTCTATTGAAAGTTTACCTCTTACTTCAAGACATATTTATATTTCCCTCTATTTTTTAAACAAAGTAAGTAAAAAGTATTTTCCTTTACTCTCAAACTATTTTTATGACATCATAAACTCTTTATCATAAACTCTTTGATAGTGTGATCGCCATGTCCTTGTGACTCTTCGTTACTGACTTGTTCATACACCATGGAATTTCCTTTCCATGTATCACAGATAACTTCTGAGATACAGCTTCCTTATTTTAGCCTCTTCCTCATAGCTCTCTATCTGCACCTCTATGATGTTTGAAACTTCCCTCTTTGAAACCTTCCCCTGACGCTTTTCATATTAGTTTTTCCATATCTCTATCTTTATTGGCTTTTATTTTCTTCTTATGCATTTCAAATGTTTACCTGTCTATAGATTTTTATTTTTGACAGGACGCATAACAACCGAAGTTGTGTTCCACAACTCACACTTCTCAGATCTCCAAAGCAAGGGCAAGAGAATGTGGTAAATCACTAAATGGGGAAATCTTCCACCTACAACAAGATGCCTAGATACTATTTTTGTGCTCATTTTATTGGTCGAAGTAACTCAGACAGCTAAGCCCACCTGCTGAGGGACAAGGGAGAGCAATCCTATCACATTGCTGGAAGTGTTCAGCCAATGGCCCTAATGATTGTCACACAAATTGAGATAAACATATACTCCTGCTTCTGTAGGGTCTTTATTCCGACCTCTTACTTCTTTTCTTCTTATCAACTTACCCCCTCCCCCTTTTCAAATATCACTTCCATGAAGAAGTTTTGGAATCTGGCTTTGCTAAATGGTTCCCCTCTAAATTATTACAAAACTTTCTATTAAAATTAATTTGAGATTTGTTCCATTTCATTTTATTTTATTTTATTTTTGCAGATTGATGTCTTTTAATATGTATTTAATAAAACACAGTCAACAAAGTTCTAATACACAGGAAATCACATTAGAGATAAAATATTATTGCCACAAATATGACATAGTTCTGACATGAAACAAGAGCTTCTCTCAAGTGAATCAGGCCCTGCCCGTGGACTTGAAGCATCTCTGGCTGACCTCCAGCCAGGCACAAGTCTCACACCCTCCCTCACATTGTTGGCCAGCAGACAGAGAGCCTTCCACACCATTCTACTCAAGGCTCTTGCTGCCTGCTTTCCTACCTGCCCAGATATTTAATATCCTCTTCTCATTCTGCTGAAAAGAGATTTCAGGTCTCCCTGGAAATAAAAATTAGCACTACTTTTCAAAAGTTTTGAGTACTCCTGACAGAGCCTAGATCTTAGAAACATCCATCCCATGGGTGAAAACAATCTGACTAGCATCAGGGCATTTATGAATAGCATAGTTCTCCCTTCCACTGGACGTGGCCATGATTTCATCCCAGGAATTCAAGGCTGGTTTAACATATGCAAGTCCAAACATGTAATTCACTCTATCAACAGAAGCAAAAACAAAGACCGTATGATCCTCTCAATGGATGCAGAAAAAGCATTTGGTAAAATCCAGCCTCTTTTTCTTTTTCTTTTTTTTTTTAAATATTAATTTCTTTTTTATTGATGGAATGCCTTTTTATTTTTTTTTTCAATTAACATGTATTTTATTATTCTTCATTACATTATTTCCCCTCACCCCCTAGTGGTAAGACAGAATTTATTCACAGAAAAGAATACAGAAAACACTAAAGCTCCTGGCAGAGGGAGAGAATTCTCTCTCCGTTTCTCTCCCGGTCTTTCTCCATCTCCTCCTTTAGGCCTTTAGTCTCAGGGTATATATAGGTGTATGGATTTCTTGGCCAGGAAACGAATGAATACAGTCCCTTCCACCAGTGGCAAGGTGAATGAATGTATCAATGAATGGATACAGTCCATTTATGGAATTGAGGCCTAGGAAATTCACAAGAAATTGACCTAGGCATAGGAGATGGGGGTTCCACATTTAGTC